>ML843254.1:0-13881 GCA_009831015.1 Picea engelmannii
TGAATTTAAAGGGAAATCCCATCGATACAATCATTACAAGGCAGATCTGGATCCTACACTGAATCGGATCTTCTTTCTAAATCAGCATAGGGTGTCCTATTCTTATGCAACCGAATGCTAATACAGGGGCTGGACGAATCATTTCTGTTACAGCTGGTGTAACGGCTTCTTCACATAGCTGCTAATGCTGTTTTTAGTACGCAATTTATGTCCTGTGTCGGCTTGACTGCTAGCTGTCAGGACTCGTGCTTCAGCATCGTGGCGGCCTCCTCTGTGTCTCAGCATCTGTTCTGAACTGAGTGCCAGCTCCGTGTTTCAGCATCTGCATGACCCGTGTAACTGCTTCGTGTTTCGGCATATGCATCCTCGGATTGTATAGCAGCTCTGTGTTTCGGCATATGCGTCCTTGGGCTGTGTAGCAGCTTCCGTGTTTCAGCATCAGCTCAACAGCGGCTTGGGCAGTTCTGTGTTTCAGCATCGGTCTGAAATACTATTCTGCAAATATGGACACTTCTGCACTTCTAATCAATGGTTAGGTTCAAAAGTAATGTAAAGTGTTATGCAAAACAAATTAAACATATAGTGATGAGAAAGGACGTTGTATACCTTGGGGTGATCAGATGAAGTGATAATATGAGTCTAAATATAGGTGATGAAGGGTATAACAATGGCAAAAAGTATGAGCAAAAAGGTACAATATGTGGTCCCAACACATATCTAGGTACATTCAATTCGATTTGGGGGTGGACTACTCAAACTCACGTCCCTGTTCCAGGATACAATCCCATGAGCTACTATCCTCTCCAACCACCACTGAATCTGCCTGGGTCTTCACATTATATGCAGACTGCTTATGGTCCTACTGGTTTGTCGATGGGGATTCCTCCCCAAAGCCACCAGTACCCACAGGTGAATCGACAGTTACCCTTTTTGGCCACTTTGGATCTTCTGGATTTGTCAAGGATTTTAAATGATTCAATTCATCACTGTCCCTAATGGCCTGCTATACCATCCAAGCTACCCTCGGACATTCCTAAATTCAACGGCAAAGCGGGAGAGGACCCGAACAATCACGTTATGAATTTTCACCTATGGTGCTCATCCAAATCGTTGATGGATGACTCTATTCATTTACGTCTTTTTCAACGAACCCTCACAGGTTCTGTTGTGAAGTGGTATATAGAATTGCCACGAGGTTTCTTCTCTGACTTCAACACCCTAACTATGTCTTTCCTCACACACTACCAGTTACCGATTCATTATGACATGGGGACCAAGATTTTGACTTCTTTCAAACAAAACAAAGCCACTCATATATCCGATCACATTCACGAGTGGCGACGAAGACGACGTCTCATTAAACTCGAACTCCCCGATCAGTTGCTGGCAGAATGGTTCACAAAATAATTTGTGAACGATATCGGTCGTGAAATTTCCATGGATGGAGTAGTCACGGAAGAGTAGGCCATTAGTCATGCTCAATACCTTGACCTCGTTTACTCACAAACAGGTACCCTTTATGATTTACTACCTAACTTACCTCGTCCTTCCACTTCTTCCACTTCAACTACTCCAGCTGCTTCGCATGCAGCCGATGGTGTGATTGGCACTTTCCAGGCCCAACCACATTCTGCCTCAAGCGCAAACCCCAAACCTTCTTCTTCTAATGTTCCAAATGCTCTGTCTCCTGCCCCTCCCACCAGGAAGACTTCTGAGGTAAATGCAGTTCAATCTACCCCACCTTGTAAAAACAAATCTAAAAAGGGAAGGGGTAAGAATAAGGAGGACAAAAATACTTCTCAAGCAGAGTGAACCAGAACTACACCTGTTGACGATTGGGATAAGCGCAAACCTCGATACCCTTGTCTTATCTATGGTGATGATCACTACACGAAGGATTGTCCACGATGTGTCGAGGTCACTAAGTTCCTTCAAGGAGCACCGAAACCACCTGCCTCGACCGTTTTGTCCCAACCCTTCCCATCTCAACAACAGGCTCAGTTGGTCATTCATGACCAACCCTCATCTTCTACTACATCCTATGTATTGATGTGTACTAGTGATTCAAAGCAGAGTGACGTTGCACTCACTACTCGAGCCAAAGATTATTCTCCCTCTAAAGAGAAGGTTGATGATCTACCTCCTTCCTTGGTACAACCCTCTCCCGCGACTCCACCTCCCAATGGTCCTCTTCATCTCGAACGATCGAGCCTCGACAAAGTTCTTTGACCCCCCCCCAAAGGGCGTCGTTCAGAAATCGTCTTTCAATCCTCATGCTCATGCTGCCCAGAACTACAACATTGTTGAAGATCTGGCCCAAGCACCTTCTGCGATGTTAGCCCTCGAAGTCCTTCAAAGTTGTCCCACACAATGGAAGGCACTGTTGAAAGCTATTGGTGGAATCGATCTGACGGATATGAATTTAATAATTTTTGACTTGGAAGATCACATTCCAAGGTTACCCCCTCAACTTGTGTTCCAGATCCAAGTGATTGTCTCTGACAAAAAACATTTGTTGAACCGTTATCAATGAGGGTGCCTCGACGTGTGTCATGTCTCTTGCTTGCTAGAAATCCATTGGCTCTCCCTCTTTGAATGAATCCCAGAACACTCTTAAATCCTTCAATGGCTCCAGTTTTAAACCCTATGGTGTCCTTCCTTCATTTCCCATCACGTTAGAAGGCAAAATGGTCTAAGTCGAAGTGGAAGTCTTCGACGCTCCCCTTGATTACAATCTTCTGCTGGGCCGCAGCTGGATCGATTCCATGCGCATTGTTGTGTCAACCCTTTTTCGTGTAGTACATTTCCCACATCAAGGAAAGGTCATCACCATTGACCAATTAGCCTTCTTTAATTCAGATACCCATACTAGCAACATATCGTTCATCGCTAAAACCCCACTGGGTTATGAGAACGTCAGTGTAGGCCTTCTTAAAGACTCTTCGTTAATGGGTACTTTCCCCATTCCACCGCCCGATGTTCCACACTCGTCTGTTGCTTCAATCAACATGATCTCCACCTCGATTCATGAACTTCCTCCATATCACGACCCCTGGATAGTACCTGACCCTGGAGATTATCTTCGTTACGACGACAAGTAGGGTATTTTTGGCCTTCTTTATTTAACGACTGCATAATCGTTGTTCAAAAATTCCATGCTTTCCAGACCTATAATAAAAAGATATGGTCACATCCTACTCCTCTTCACCCTGTGGTCTCCGTTGGTCCCTTTGTGAAATGGGGCATCGATTTCATGACATGTCACCCTCACTCAGTTGGGGGGCATGGATACGTTATTGTAGCTGTCGATTACTTTACGAAATGGGCCAAGGCAATGCCGACATTTGACAACACTGGAAAGACCGCAACATTATTCATTTTTAATCACATCATAACTCATTTTGGTGTTCCCCAAGCTATCGTCACTGATCATGGTAGCCACTTTAGAAACTTCATGATGTTCAAACTTACTAAAAAGTTGGGTCTTCGCCATGAAAAATCAACGCCCTATTACCCACAAGCCAATGGCCAAGTCGAAGCAATTAACAAAGTTCTCATAACTATGCTTCGACGAATGATAGGGATTCACAAAACAAGTTGGCACACAGTGTTGTTTTCAGCATTGTGGGCTTACCGAACATCCGTCAAGTCTGCTACTGGGTTTACACCTTTCCAGTTAGTCTATGGTTTGGAAGCCATTCTCTCGATTGAATGCGAGATACCCTCTTTAAAACTAGTTGTTGAACTCCTACCAAACACCTCTGTTGAGGAAGAATGTCTATTGTATCTTATGTGATTAGATGAAACTCGATGCGATGCTACCCTAGTCATAGAAGCTCAAAAAAAACATGTCAAGGCCCAATATGAAAAACATGTCAAGCCTCACGTTTTCTTCGAAGGAGATCTCGTTCTCCTCTATGAACAAGATCAAGATATGCTAGGAGCTAGAAAATTGGAAGCCATGTGGCGAGGTCCTTATATCGTTCGATGAGTTTTGGAAAAATAAACTTATGAGTTAGTAGATTACGATGGTATCCCTTTGAGTGAACCCAGGAATGGGTTGTACTTGAAGAAGTACTATGCATAAAATCACCTGTGCACAAGTACCTGTATTTTTATTGTATCATACTTCTTGTGTGTTACTATAACTTGCTTTTGTCGTTATCTGGTCTCTGCCCTTATGTGACGTTGTGTTTGATTTCCAGATGTCAAAGTCTTTGCTACCCTATATTGGCTTCGCTGATGGCACTAGCCGTAGTACTCAGAGCCTTTCTTCTACTGCATGGGAAATTTACGCCCCTACAAATGAACTTCTCTCCTTACGAGGTGTGTGTCTCAGCCGTGTGACCAATAATATTGCAGAGTATAGCATCGTTATCGAATTATTGGTTGATGCTATCTCACTTTGAATATGTCATTTGGTTGTGCGACTCGATTCACATCTTGTAGTACTACAGTTAAGTAATGTCTATACTATTTGAAGTCCTACTTTGTTACGGGTGTATTGGCGAATTCGCCTCTTGGAATGTTTTTTTGATTATATTGAATATCAACATATTCCTAGATGTCTAAATACATTAACTGATGCATTGGCTAACTATGTATTAGACAGACATTTGGATCATTTATAAATCAATCACAACAATTTTCACACAACACAAGATAAACTGGTAGAATCCGTATGTATATATAACAATCAAAAGAGTTTTTTACAAAAAAAGTTTTGTCCGAAGACCAAAATGTCAAAATATGAAGCTCATAGCTTCTAAAAAGAGACGTCATGGATGATGTTCACAGTAACATATGACTGCCCGTGAAACCCTACGAAGCAGTCGGCCTATGGACTCTAACACTCCTACTGTGTGATGCTGATAATGTCATGGAACCTCTCCAAGAGGCATGTCTGGAATGTCTGGAATATCTGTTGTCAAACCCTCTAGGTTTTTCTCCACTGATTGATAATCGTCGGTGTCCCATTGTGGCACTGGCGCTACCTCTCATCACCATTGAATGGGAGAAGTACCAGGAGGTCGGTAAGGTCCCACATCTGTGTCATCAAAAAATGAATTTTGTATTTAGTCTCTGGACGAACATATAAAAAACATTTGCATATGATAAAATTCACAAAAACATTTAAAAAGAAAAAATGTGCACTTCTTACCAAGTTCCCCCCACTGAGCATCCTCCGACAGGACTAAATCCAGATATCCTTGGAAATCCAACCCGACATAAGCATAATCGTCAGCATGTCGGGTAAATTCCAACCCGACACCATCTCAGCATTCTTGGATCCCTGGGAGCCGGTAAATTCCACTCAACCTGCAGCCTCAGTAATGGAACCCTCTCGAGAAAGAAGGACACCAACAAAGATCTGTACCTAAATTGTTTCAGGTTTCCTCATCTGCATTTGGTCAACTGCCTTTTCATGCTACAAAGCACTACATCTACCCAATTAAAAACCCGAGGTTCAATACACTCTATAGCATACTGAAAGTAACTCTGGAGTGTCATGTGAGGAGTGGAGCTCCCAGCCATACGTGCAATGGTGAACAAAATAGTGTGGAGGGTCAAATCCCACACTCCCCCAATAGCTACTTTCCATTTCTTCCTCTCTGCCTCTGGAACACAGTGTAAGTGGTAGTACTCACTCATGGGAAACCCACCACCTCTGCTACCAGTCAGGCTCACATGGTACCCATGTCATGACAGTCTAGTCAAGAAGTAAATGTCTTCAATATCTAAGGACAGTGTATGGACCCCTACATGAAATACCTATTGATCGAGATCCCACATATGCACAAGGTACTCTAATAACCTAACTTGGGCCCTCATGCCCGGGATAAGAAATTACTTCAAAAGACCACAGTTTCTCAAAGTGGCAATGGTAGGTGGATGATTTTCGGAAATGGCAGTATCTTCTTCGTTCCCCCTTTCGTGCCATTCCAGAACCATTTTGATGGCCAAATACCTGCATAAGAAGCACAAAAAGAAGATTAATAACTCTATTCACAAATTGGTTTTCTTTCATTGGGCAAAACTTCAAAAAAAAAATTATCATTTGTGGTTCTTGCAGGTGCCCTTTAGGAACAGTGCGAGAACCTCACAGGCTATTGTGGGCCCACCTACGAGAATGACCCATTCTCGCAGGTCCCATGTAGCCCACCTGGGAGAATGGATGAGCGCAAGAATGGATCACAAAACCAACTCAAAAATGTGGTTTTACCAATGAAAATGAAAATTTAAACCATGAAAGAGTAGAGGACAAAGAGCCTACCTCACTGTCGCTAACGGCTCGTCGAATGGATGCTCGTAACTCCCACAATCTGACGTCGAATTTCAAGGGTAAAAGAGGGTTTTTTGGGCTCAAATAATGGTAAAGTGAAAATGATATGGTAAAAAGAGTTTTTACTTCTTTATATTAACTTTTACCATGTCATTGAATTTTTTATAATTATTTATTCATTAAAACCTAAACCCTAATGCCCTTTTGAGTGTAACTTTTGCAGGAGTAACAACTTCGATGGTCATGTACAGGGATGTGGAAATATTTTTTCTTCTTCATCGCATGTTTTTTTTTTTTTTTATGGTTATTGTATAAAACCTCGAGCTAGGTCTTTGTCCGTTCTCACGCTCGAAAATACATGAGAACACGATCGAGCGTACTTTTATCACTTTTGCAAGCTCAACAAGGTTATACAAAAAAGGAACCCCCCTTGAGACCTCTTTAAGCTCTTTTCAGACTCTCTAAACATGAAAAGATAGCTGAGCGACCTTGCTATTTTTACGCTCGATAAAGTATTTGAAGAAAGCGTCTGGTGGGCGATAATTTATCTCTTTTTCGGTCTCATCAGACTATTTTACGAAAAAGGAACTGATAGAGTTCTCTTTTAAGTGTTTTTTCAGCTCTATAATCATGAAAAACCTTCGAGTTTTCTATCTATGGACTCGTTAAACAAACATTGACAGACCCGTAATGGAACTGAACCACTCCTTCCTAGGGTTCATTAAACATACTCTGAAGGACTTATCCGAAGGATAAGCTTATATCAACAAGCATATGTTATCCTCCTCAAGCTTGCGTAAAAATAAAGAGGTACTCGCCAGAAATGGTGGGGGAAAATTTGGGAAAGGGATATGTTTTCATCTTCATATTGATTGGCAGTAAGTGTCGCTCTTGAACATGACACCCCCTATTCATTATTTGAAGCTGGTTTGGGAAATCCATTTGTCTCTCATTCGATTTGCTACAAGGTCATTCCCTGTGTCATCTTTTAGTCAATGCTGCCAAATCATTGGTCGTGTCATTCATATGTTCAAGAGAAGTTTATCTGAAGCCTCTATTGAGTCGGCCATCTGCAGTTGTCCATTCTCTCCGTGTCAGCCTTCCCTATGTCCAGTTCAACTTACATCATACTCTATTTCACCTTCAAAATCTGTTACTCATTTCATGTCATTGATGGGGGATACATCATGGCCCTCCTGTGACGAGTTTTGTTCCATCGACTTCAACTCATTATACGAAAACAAGGCTTAGAAATTCTTTGGTACCTTGGAACTTGCATGCCTCAATGGCAGGTTTCCTCACTTTCGACGGTGGGTTTACATCATTGACCCCTGATCGAAAGATTCCATCGGATGTTCGACCTCAACTCATTCATTCACATTTGAGGGATTGTACTAGTGTACCTTGGGAGTCATTGACATCAATGGTGATTTCCCTCGCACTTGTTAACGGTTTCATCAATGACCGGTAATCAAGTGGTTTCTACCATGTTCGACTTCAACACATGTAATGACATGGTTAGATTCATACTTTTGGGCGATGAGATTGAAGACCCTGTATATCATCTCTTTGTCCAGGTTTCGATGGAGTATGTATAATTTGCGACACATAGATCCACTTTGTATGTCTCGTGGCTATGTCGTCTTAATTCGAATTTTCTCGCATAGATCCACAGTGTATTCCTGGTGGCTATTCTATATTTTGATGGCATGGATCCATAGTGTATGATTGGTGGCCATGACCTATGTCTACAATGTCATCCGTCTATGATCTGAGTATGGGAATGCCTACCTCAGAATTAATATATATGATATTTTGCAGATGCTTCATTGTTCACAGGTTTCTGATTAGGTGTGCTCCTGGTTTCCGACACACACATGTAGTTTACAAAGTCTTTCGACTGTCACTGGTTCCGGCCTCATACTTTGGTGGAATTCTGTTACCCATGATTTTGGTCATCATGATGGTGTATTGATGATGGTGTACTCAGGCTCCTCATAAGAAATTTCTCCTGAGAAAATTGACATTCATCTCTTCCCAGAAAACATACTTTTGAAGAGAGTTCGCAGGTTGCTAATATACTAGGGTGCGAGAATGAACCATTCTCATAGGCTACCTTAAGCTAGGGTGCGAACTTCTCACACTGTGCTACATAGCTAGGGTGCGAACTTTCTCTAAAGCTTGGAAAAAGATGAATTCTCGATGGTTCTAGAAGGGAATCTTCTAGAATAATGGGTTGGTATTCGAATGGTTATCCTTTTACTAGTTTCCTTGATATTGTGGGATCATTCTTATCCAAGTAACCATCTCATTCTCTCCTATATATTGATGGAATTATCATGGAAAAGGTTAAGCAAGATTCATTGGAGAATTAGTGAAAGGATTGTGTGAAGGACTTAGCTTGAACAGGAGCTTTGAGACTCTAGCAAGTCTATCAAGAGGATTTGATATTCTTCATACAAGGATTGAGCAAGTGTGTGTGTTGGAGCCAAGAGCCACTGAAAGGGAGCTTGTGACATCAAGGTGATCAGGTTGTAATCTTCTACTTTCAATTAATATGATACAGTGGCATGTCCTTTTTCCATAAAGCTATTCTCACTTTATTGTGTAATTCCTTGATCATACACATAAGTTGATAGTTGAATATATTTTTCTATCTTCACTTTGGTTGGTTTGTGTTGTCTTGGTCTTGACCTCACAAGAGCACCGGAGTGAAGCGGGAGCAACAGAGACCCTAGGAAGTGATACAAAGGTATGTTACTTGTTCCTTGATGTAGGAGCATCTCTCCACATCAGCCAGCCAGCCACGTCAGTGAATTCAAATCGCATGTTGAAGAGAGGCGTAGCCTCATTTAAAATTTGAATGAATGTAATTTAATTGCTTAGGCTGTTGAGCCATAGAGCGTGCCTTTGTGCAAGAATTAGGTAGGTAGGCCTTAAATGTTTTGTAAGGCTGAGATCTAGATCCGATGCTGGATTAGACAGCCCATTCAATGTAATTGAATAGGGTAGGTAGATTGGAGGGAAGAGCTCGAAGAGCCCCTCATGTGAGAAGATCAATTGTATCCCTTTGAGTAGTTAGTGGATATAGAAGAGAATCTACGAGTAGAGAGCAGAGGAGAGAAGAGTTGAGACCTTGTTACAGGTCATGCTCAGGAACACCTTTGTAAAAAGGCATTTTTATTAATATAAACAGAAGAAATTTTTCCTGCATGTATTTCTGTATTATGTGGATGCCTTGGTGTGTTCAAGTTTATGCTGTGAATTCATGTTGTATATGTATGCTAGGCATTTGCAGGTTGTTTTGATTCCAGGCTTGAGGTTCTTTGTGGTTTCATGCCTTGGAGGGCGTGACAGAGTACTGCAGTCTCTGAATACCAGTGCACTGAAGCACTTCTGAATTCTGCGGGTTCAGACAAAGATGTTCTGCGGCACAAGAACTGGAGTCAAAAACTCAGAAGAAAGACCTCAAGGTTGCTAAATACCTTGGAGGCTAGGCTGTTGGAGAAGAACACAGTTGCAGACAGAATCTCCGAGGAGTTCTGTGGAGCTCTGCCAGGTGGGAATTGAGCATATGCATAGTGGTGCATTAAGAAGAACTCTGTTGTGAGTTCTTAAGGAGGACTAGAATCACTAAGGATTCAGAGAGCTCTACCAAGTGGGCATTGAGCAGGCGCATAGGGTGCGCAGAAGGAGATGGAACTACTGGAAGTTCTAGAAGAAGACACTCTGCCAGGAGGGCATAGAGACAGTGTGCAGATAGGCACAGGGAGAAGAGAACAGAACTATTGGCGTTCTGTGAGAAGATACTCTGCCAAGTGGGCATTGAGACATTGTGCAGACAGGCACAGATAAGAGAAGAGAAATCTTTGAGTTCTGGAAATTAGAGGAAGAACCCACGAAGGGATCTTCATAGGGTTGTTGAAAACCCTACAGACTCAGTAAGAAGTTGCTTGAGGTAGAGGATAGCCAGGAGGGCATTTCATTCTCCATCTATGGGAGAATAAAGAAGGATAAAATCCCTTAGGGGTCTGAGCGGTTGAGAAGCTCAGGAGAGACAACATTGTGTGTGCGTGAAGACTCTGCAGAGGCACAGAAGTCAAATAATCCCTTGGGGATTCAAAAGGAGTAAATCTCAAGAGGAATAGCGTTGTGGAGAACGCAGGCGAGGCTTAAACCTAGGGAGCTCACAGAGAAGGAAGACAAAGGTCGAGGCCTTTGAGAACTTGGAATTCTCCCAAGCACTGGAAGAAAGTGCAGAAGCTCAAGAGGGACCATAGCAGCCGTCGGATCGACCGAAGAGATCTGGACCGTTGGAAGGTTTTCATGTCTAGGGGGCATCAAAGTGAGCACACAGAAGAGGAGATCATCAGTTGTCGGATCTCACTCAGATACCCGTCAACCGTTGGATCAGGTGAAGACATGTGAAGTTTATCCTCTGGAGCAAGCGCGTAGGGAGAACAAATCTGGACTGACGGATCTTGGTCTAATTACCCAGCAGCTGTCGGATCTGACAGGAGCTACACAAGGTTTACCTTCATGAACAGGAGTTGAAAGTCCCGACAAGAGGTGTGGCCATCGAGATATCAGCATTCATGAAATCAAGAGTCACGATGACATGAGATTGAGAATTTTCATGGTGAAAGTCCCGAGAATGATCAGAGTCGTCCATCAGTTGGGGAACACATGGTGAGATCAGGAGAGTCCATCGACATATTGGGGATTTTGTGGACAAGAAGTTCATACATTTCAGAAATTCGAAGTTTGAAACCCTGAAAGGAGGAAAATGCTATTGGGGACCAGTTGTCATCACATCGGAGAAGAGTGAAGTGTCATTTAAGGGGCCAGTTGTCGGCATATCGAAGATTGGGATTCAAGAGGTCAGGGAACTCTTGACATTGGGGATCACGAAACCCTGAAACCTGAAATTATTGATTGGGAAAAATTCATAGGCACGTACAGAGGTCGTGACATGGAAAGAAGGACCTGTGGATCGAGTTTTGACAGAGATTCCAGCAGGGAATCAAAAAAGCTAATTTGGCTCGGGAAAGAGATTGAACGATCCTTAAGACCAGGAGGTTAGCACAGGGGGCCTTTGCTGAGGCAAGAGGTGGCGTCTGCGTCAGTTGGTATCAGAGCTAGAACTCTATTTCTATATTGCAAGCAGAGGGAGAAGGAAAAAGAAGACAGAGTGTTGGAGACTCTATGATGGTTGTTTGCAGGTAGGCAACAATCTCGAAGACAGTCAGCAGGACTGTAGGTGAAGCTGGGACACTCAGAGATGTAGAGTGACAGCAGCAGGTTTTCTAGGAGAGAAGACAGGGACAACAACATGGCTACTGAAGGTCATAAGTACGCTGGAAGGAAAAACTCATAGCTATGGAGCCAAGAAGATATAGATGAAGAGCTCGCTGATATAAAGAGAGAGATAGAAAATCTTTCATTGCGGATGCAACAGAAAGAAAATCCGAGATGGGTGTATGAACGGCCCATGAGGAAGGCAAAAGAAAAATGGCCAGTCAGGGAATTGATGGCTAGAAGACAATGTAAGTTGTTAAGAGGATGGTTGAGGCATACTGAAAACCTCAACAAACCTGAGGAGATGGTTTGGATATGTGAACCGGAGACTGGGAGAGATCTCAGTGAATTGGGATCAGCTGAAGATCTCAAGAACTGCCAGGAGGGCAGAAAGGAAATTCCCAATTTCCAGGTGGGTAAAGAATTGAGATCACTACGGGATCTCAGGAACTGTCAGGAGGACAGCTAGGGAATTTCGCATTGCCAGTTGGGCAATGGTATGAGATCGTTGCGGGATCTTGAAGACTGCCAGGAGGGCAATGAAAACATCTCATATTGCTAGGTGGGAAGGAATGAGCATTCGAGACTGTCTGAAGGTCTCATGGACTTGGAGGTGAGTTCAATTCAGCAAGGAGTGTTGATGAATATGGGATCAGTTGATCTCATAATCTGCTAGGAGGACAGTGGAAGCATCCATTATTTATTGGTGGGCAGGGATGAGCAGATGAGTTGGAATCAGCCAGAAGAGCTGACAAAGCAAGTGATTTTGGATCAGCAGGTGCAACTAATAGAAGAGGAAGATATGAGAAATATTCTGATGATTGGGGGAATTCAGATATTCCTGCCACTTGCCCAGGAGGAGGCAGAAATCTTTGTTGCAAATGAAGCAACAATGGAAGGACAGCTAGCTGAGACTGCCACAAAGAAATTGGAGCAGATATCTAAAGCTGCCCAAGCAGACGGAGAGGAAAATGAGGATTCTGAGGAATGGCTCAACATATTCATCCAGGAAGTTGAAGAAGTTGTAGCACTGAAGCTGACAGCAGAAGAAGCAGAAGGAAATGATGAGCATTCTGAGGAATGGCTCAATATTTTCAGCCAGGAAGCTGAAAAGACTGCAACATGGGAGTTTGCAGAAGAATAAGAAGCAGACAACATTAGTTTGGCTGATCAGTATGAACAAATTGAATCCCTAGAGAGAAGGGTGAAGGTGCAGGGCATGCACATCCAACAGGTGATGTTGGAAGTAGATAGAGAAGAAGGCATAGGAGATCATAGTGATCTGCCCATAAGCCGAAAATTTTTGTAACTGAGGAGACTGCATGAACAGGACCATCTACTAGAGAAGCTAGATGCAGTGATAGAAGACATCAGAAGGATGATGGTAGATTTAGCAGGAACTGCCAGCAAGGAGAAGCTGAGTAGAAGAGAAGCAATAGCAGCAGTAGTAGTAGTAACGCAGAAGCAACAACAACATAAAGATGGAGCGGATGAACAGCTCCAGAGGATTATTTGGGATCCAGGAGGATTTCAACAGCTAAGATGGGAAGCTCATGGGAAGGATCTCATGAATTTTGCAGCTGAGGAGTATGATGCAGGAGCATCTCTCCACATCAGCCAACCAACCAACCAGCCACATCAGCGAATTCAAATCGCGTGTTCAAGAGAGGTGCAGCCTCATTTAAAATTTGAATGAATGTAATTTGATTGCTTAGGTTGTTGAGCCATAGAGCGTGCCTTTATGCAGGCATTAGATAGGTAGGCCTTAAATGTTTTGTAAGGCTGAGATCTAGATCCGATGCTGGACTAGATAGCCCATTCAATGTAATTGAATAGGGTAGGTAGATTGGAGGGAAGAGCTCGAAGAGCCCCCTCATGTGAGAAGATCAATTGTATCCCTTTGAGTAGTTAGTGTTGGATCATGTTTTCATTGATGCCAATGGTTTGATTGATTGATGTCAAATGATTGATTGATGTCAAAGGAGGATCAATGAGTTGTCATTGATACATGATGGATCGATGTGGTTTCATTGGTATATGATGCATTGTTGGACAAATGTATAGATGACTCCTTATTGTCTTATCATGATTGATAAGGTGCACAACTGGATGAACTCTAAAGTGGTCCCCTTATGGTGAAATCCCTCATGGGAAGATGCTTTACGGATTGAGTTATCCTAGAAGAATGGTTGGAGGACCCATGCTTGTATGAGGAATAACGATATGAAGATCAAGGAAATTGTTGGTGAAACTATCCTAGATGGATAGTGCTTGTCATGCCATTTTTGGTGGTATGTGGA
>ML843254.1:20141-58953 GCA_009831015.1 Picea engelmannii
TCTATTATTTGTTTTTTATGTTGAGTTTCATTGAGGCTACTACTACTTGAAGAACTAGTACTTTCAATAGAATCCTTACCTTGAAAACCCATGGTTGTAATTTTTGTTTCATCTCCCGAATCAGAACCTAAATCATGTTGTGTAGTTGCAGTAGTATTTGGTTTCCCCTTATGGCTGAAATTTTTGGGTCTCATTTCAGGATGAAGTTTCCAATAATGGTATTCATCATGGCCATCCTTTGAACATTGTTTACATGAGATTTTCTCTCCCTCTTTCTTGACTGAAGCATTCTTTCTTCCATTTCCTTTGAATTTCCTATTTCTCTTGCCTCCCTTAACAAATGGTTTATTGCTTCCCTCTTAAGGTTCATTCCTCCCTCTTGCTTCCAAATGATTTTCCTATACACAAATTTCATCTAGATTTGTAGGGTTAAACATAATTATTGTGTGCCTCAAGTAGATATGCAATCCTTCAATGTATTTGAGTAAAGTTTCTTGAGAAGATAAATCTAAACCCAAAATCAAAGATCTTCTTCTAAATTCTTGAGTGTAGCTTTGCACACTTTTCCCTTTAGCTTGTCTAAAAATTTTCCAATCCATATTAGCTTTCTGAATGTATGCTAATGGATAAATTGTCTTTTAAGTGCAACAATAAAATCATTCCAAGAGGATAAAAATTTACCATGTTTCTTCATGTCCTCTTGAGTTTTGGCTTCCCACCAAATGAGTGTTGCATTTTCCAATCTCAGAGAAGCAAGATGAATATTAGTTTCATCATCTTTGATTTTTTGTATCCTATAATACACTTCAATCTGATGAATCTAGTTATCCAATTTCTTAGCATTTACCTCTCCATTGTACATAGGAAATTCAAACTTAATATCAAGCTTAAGCAAAGGAGTTTGTGGAGGAATTTTACCATGTTCCTTTGGATAATTTGGAGTTGATTGTGAAATGGTAGAAGAAGTGGAATATGGAGGTGAAGGAGTTGGAGTATCACGATTCCCTCCATTTCCTTTTGCAGTTTTATCACCACTATATTCATTACCCTTTGGAGGATTTGAGCTTTCACCTTGCAACCTTGCATTTCTTTCTTCAAATAAAACTTTCACCATCTCTGTCATATCATAGAAATCTTTTCTGAAAGTTTCATTTTTTTAAGTAATATTTTCATGACTCTCCTCATGAGCCATACTTGGTGAATATATCCTTGAAGCTTGAGGTGAATGTGTAGTTCTCCTTATTGAAAGTTGAGAACTTCGCTCTACAAGTTGACCTTCTTCTCTTGTGAGCTTCAACCTTGTAAGCATTAGAAAACAAACACTTTCAAATAATCAAAACTTCAAAAACCTATGCTCTGATACCAAATTGATCTGAAAATCAAAAGGCTTGAGTCTCTTTAAAATTTCAAGTGAAATTTGTATGTTCTTGGGTAATAGGATCAAGCTACAAAAAGATAAAACTTAATGAGTTTTTACTTAATCATGAGAAGTATAAATAGACATAACAACCATCAAAGTAAACACATTAACACAACAAAATGATAAAGGAGTTCACCCCTCTCTTGGGCTACATCTCCTGGTTCAGCTTCCAATGGATCATTTTCATTAATTCTCAAAGTGTCAAAAATAGTTTTTTACAATGCTCAGAATGAAAAAACAGATGGCTTTAATGGCTCTGAAATGTCCAAAAACCCCTAGTTGGGCTCTTCCTTCACCTGGTTTGGCCAAAACTGAGTAGGAATCACTTCTTGGAAGTTTCTCCCAATTCTTTGTTGTCTTTGGTCCTCCAAAACGCACTTGTGTGTGAACAACCTAGCTCCGGAGTGCATTTTCATGCCAAAACCCAACACCCATGCCTGTCCCACAAATCGATCAAATTTGGCACACCATTAGGCAACCAACACCTTTTGGGGTAGATATTCTGGTCATATGCCCCTCATATGGTCACGTCCTAGGCGCTAAAACCAGACCCGTTTGGAATACGTTAGAACAAACTGGATGTTGGTCATATGTGATGCAAAGTGTCCATAGTCTTGGCACCATTGGTTCCCTTGTGCCCCCCGGTTCCGTGCTATGAATTTAAGGTGTGGTCGATTCCAAAGGTTGGGGCTTAGCCCTGATCCTTTTTGCACCCGGATGAATCTTGGTTCAAACTTAAAACATAGTTTAATGGATATGGGGTAAGGAACAAACTGTAGGCAAGTTGGTGGCCCGACCTACCCCAACACTCTTCCACTTACCCCGGAGGTCATGGATTTGACCCCTGCAGACTCCACAAACTTTTAAACACTGAAGGTGTTCCACATGACACCATATTATTCGTCACCCTAAATGCTATGTGTTCAAACAGGATTGGTCCACATATGAGCCTGCCATATCACCTGCCCAGTCACCCTGCCACACATTTTTCCATGTCACCCTACCATGTGTCAATACGATATGTACAATCAGTAGTACGAACTGTACAGTTGGTAGTATAGACTGTATAGTGAGCAAAAAAATTTCATGTTTGGAAAAGTGGACAGAACATGATATCTCTCACATACGACATCTATTTGAACCCATTCAAGTTTCATTGGGATCGTGACGATGAGGTCTGCACACGAGTTTGTTTTCAATCAATTTCGAGCACTTTGATTTTTGAGCACATTTTGATCCCTTGGATCACTAGTCTTCTCTTATTTTTAATCATCTCTTAGGGTGGATCTACATATCTCTATGGTTCTGCCATATCATGATCTTCTTGAAAATATTTTTTTTGTACAACATAATTACATGTTGTTAGAGAAAGATTTGCCTCACCCTATGCAATCTTGCAGAGAGGGCCTTATTCCATTCCCCCATGTAGACTTACTTTCCCTGATTGATAAATCCAGAGAAAAAAATAAATATTTTTGCACTTGTATGCACCTTGCAAGCTATACAACAAGCATATATGTTGGCTTCTCCACTACAACTCGTGTACATCAGGATTTGTTCCAGAAAATCAAAATTAAATGTCAAGTTTCCATGCCACGACAGGAGATCTCTAATCCTTGTCCTTCCATATACTGGAAACATTCTGACTCGGCCTTTCAGTTGAATTTTGAAGGCTATAAAGAATCCAATTCTAAGATATGGAAGAGGGGAGAGAATTCAACTTTGAGAGCAAAGTTACTCTGGAGAAATTATTTACTTCATATTGAGTCTACATCCCTTTGTCCTTTAAGTTTGAACATAATGTTCAACCCCCAAGCTCTTCCCTTATTGATGGAGAACCTCTTTGTCTCCCTTATATAATCTTTCCTTTGGTGGAGGATTGAAGTGGTGGAGGCCCAGTTGGAAGGAACTCGGTTTCTTGGTTCTAAACCGTGTCGACACGAAAGTCTGTAATATTTTCACTTTTGTTGATCATTTATTAATAGAAATACTCCTTTCCCGTCCAATTGATATCTTGAAAATATATGTATTATGATCCATGGGCATGTTTGTTTTGTATATTAATTCATTATGTTATCTAATGTGCTAACCTGTTATATTATCACTATATACTTGATATGCTTGTTTGTTGAGAACTTGTTGAAGGTATAAGCTTTGTGTTGAAGTGCTCAACGGTGGACATCATCAAACATTTGGACAAGGTAGGCCTCTTTCTTACCTCTCTTGCACATTATTTTATATAGAATATGCTTGAACCGATTCAATTTCTACAGTCATACATGTTTGTTTTGGTTCACCCTAGCCATAGAGAGATTTTCCTCATAACAGAATTGGCGACTCCGCTAAGGATGAATCTTGATTCTTAGGGTTTGATGTACTTTTCTCCTTAGATTGCTCTCATTTCTATTGTGGTTATTGTCATATCATTGCTTGACATCTCCGGTTCACTCTGGGTCTGATTTTTCAACCTTTCTCCCTTGCCTAGCCTTGTTTCAAAGCATATACGTGTCTTTTTTCTTGACAGTTGCATATACACGTAGGTTGTCTCACTGCAAGCTGCGTATGTACGCTCTGTTTGCCCAAACATTTTCATACGCCTTTCTTCCTTGCCTTCTTGCTTGGTCTGGTGTTTTTTGGGTGGGATTTGATGCTTGTTGAGCCTTCTTAGGTCCCTGTAGTGCCTATTGAGCGCTTTTGGGATGAAAGGAAACCCTCTTTTGGTTGAATTTTTGGGCGAAGTTTTTCTCTTCATCTTTTCATTTTTATTGTCCTTGTACATTGGGCTGGGTGTTTCATTGCTTGATATCTTTCTTGAGTTATCTCTCTTTTATACACATTAGGGTTATATATCAAGTTACTTCCCACTCCATGCATTTTCAGTTTCGATATATTGAAAATACAAAACAATTAGGCATTTTTCATTGCTTGGCATTTTTTTTCTTTTGAGTTTTTATCATTAGCTTAGTGCATATAGTGAAAGATTGCATTTTTACTTCTAAATCATAGAGTTGAATTTGAAAATTGCATCGATTTTAGGAGCATATCATGCATTAAAATTTAAAGTTAGGACTTTGCATTATTTTCATATTTACTTTTTTGCAGAGTCATAACACCATGAGTTTCATCCCCATACCTTTTTGAGTAATCATGGCCATAAAATCAATGCTTTAATTTAAGATTTATTAGTAGCGATTTTATTTTCTAGGGTGCACAAACTAGCCTAGGATTTAGTGCCTTGGAATAGGATTTTGTGAGTAAACTTCTCCAAGGCAATTAAATCAACATATGTGTCTGGGAAAGGGAGTTGAGAAGGCCATTGTATAATTGGTAACATCAGGAGGCTCCATTCACACCAGAGTTAATCATGAGGTTGCACGAAGTTGGTTGAAGGGATATCCCCCTGATACTCGCCTAGCGTCAGAGATATTTATGTGGATTTATTCATATTTGGGGATCTTGGTAGTGCCCATACCTCCGTGAGAGGTGGTTCTTTCAAGGTTTTGGGCTTTTCTACCCTACCCATATGATGATCCAGACTTACAACTGCTCTCCTGTGCATCAGTTATACAGTTTTTTATTATTTTCTTGACTTAGGTATCTCATAGGTTACTTACAGGGGTTATTTTGCAAGTACCCTGGGTCAGATAGGGGTCGGACAACACAAAACCTTTATGGAGGATTACCTCTCTAGGAGGATCTGACTGACTGGTTGTTAAGCCCACGAAGGCCCCTATAACTAATTCTATTACCTCTGATATTTAGCGGGGAGTCTTAGGCCTCTCTTGGGTGAGACATACCTTCTTTAGGGAGGGAGGCCACTCAGACACTTTACCCCGTTTGCATGAATATTGGCCGTTTGACTTTTGGTGTGATTTTTTATTACTAGTTGACCTTAAGAGTCTTTACTGAGTCCTCATTATGGATAGTGGAGTCCCTTGGGCTCCCTCGCTTACTGTTTCTTACCCCATGATGCCCACTTAGTTCATGGGGATGAATCCTCCCGTTTCTTATAATGGTATTCATAAATTTAGCACTCAATCCATGCCTTGGGTCTTTATTAATTCTCTCGTTGATATGCCTTCACCATTGCAATCCTCTCCCTGGTCCACTTATATGAACCCTAGCATTGGATCTAGGGGCACCATGGCCCCAATGCCTACATATTCATTTGATATGAGTCATTTCCCCCAACCTTCCTTTACGACGGGAAGTTGGAACCTCCCCTCTTACGAATCCAATCATGGTTATGCTCTTTCAGGAGCCAATACTCATATGGGTGCTTATTCTACCTACTACACTGCATCCATGTATCCTTCGTCTGCCATGTCAGTTCCTTTAAAAACTTTTTCCATGGTGAGTCCTCATGTATCCTAAAATGTTTCATATGAGAAGAATCAGTTTTACGGTTTGGGCCATCTGCTTCACGGGTCCCCTTCACAAGGGGGCAACATATATCCTCACTCAAATAATCCTTATAATACGTCTGTCTCTTCACAGAATTCGATGATGATTCTTTTTCAAACTTATCTGAATCAATTAAATGGAGGATACTACCCTTCTGGATAGGGACAGGGGGTAAACCAGGACCCTTCCTAGCCTGCAATATTGCAAAGTCAATCTTTCCCTGGACCTTGGCATCAAATCTCACAATTCACCACTAGTCCAGTCAATGTCATTCATACTAGAGCTCCATCACCAACCTCTTCCATTCATGTTGGAGATGGGTCAACAACTTCTATAGGTTATGTTGACAACCCGTACCCAGTCGTTGCTAGTCATGCTAGGGGCACCACTTTAGTTGCCATAAGTTATATCAATGCCGCATCTCTGACCTCTGAGTACCATGTAGGAGATGAATCCCCGACCTTTTTTATCACGTTGATAGTATGTATTCGACCATCTTGAATGACATTGGGGGTATTCAGAAGTCTAGACACCTCAAACATAATCCTAAATTCCTTTGCAGGACTTTTGAAGGAAGTCATCTTACTCATTTATGTCTAGCCACGGTTGGGATACCAGAAGCATGGGGCTCACCTAAGGGTCCTTTGGATTATGAGGCGTCTGTGGTTTCCATGCACCTTGTTCCTCCAATTGAAACGATAGTAACGCCATCACAATCCTCTCTTGATCACACCCCCGTTCTCGAGGGTGATGTATCCCTTATCCCTGTTATCCTGCATCCTATTCAACCTAGAATTGAAGAAGTGGTCATACCAGTGCAATATCTGGTCAATCCTACTCTATTTGTAGAGGGTGATGCATCCTTCAATCATGTCATCAATATTCCTGATACTACACCTTTTGAACAAGAGAGAGTTGTTCTTTCACCAAATCCTCTCCCTCCTGGTTTTGAGGAGATCACTTTCGACTAGGATAATTCTATGGGGTATCCAACACCCCCACCTATATATTTTCCAGTAAGAGGCATTATCCAATCTATCACAGAGACTATCTACTCAGTTACTGCTTTATCCTCCTCGACTTGGAGAGCTTTGGGTTTTCCACATCTTATGTCAACTATTCGTAAAATACTAACATTCCATAGAAGGCTGGTACGGGAGCCTTGGCCTCCCACATTACATATTGATTAGAATAGCATAATGAGTCTTAGTTAAGCTCTTTTCCGACTCGTCTAAAAAAGAGAAAATATTTTCAAGTGATTTGTCCCTTTCACACTCGTTAAATTGTATTTGAAAAATCATGATTCTTAGTTAAGCTCTTTTCTGACTCGTTATCAAAAAGTGAAAAGATCGCCGAGTGAACTTGTATTTTTCACACTCGTAAATTAGTTTTTAAGATACGCCTATTTGGCACAAGTTTATCCCTTTTTCACACCAAGTAGACTAAAAGACATTAAAAATGACATTTTTTGGCATTAAGTTGTGATTTCATTTCATTCCCTTGCTTGCAGTATTGATCCTATAACTGGTTCTCACTTTGCGTTATAAACCGTCTGCCTCAACAATTTTTCCTCCTCAACCAAGTAGAGCCTTTTTTATATCCTTCTCAATTTGACACCCTATACCTAGGAGGAAACATCCCCCAAGTGTCCATCTCCTGCATGCACTTCCCTGCATTGAGCATAGGTATGTTCTACTGCTGGAACTAGTTTTTCTTACTTGCGACACTCGTTTTCTCATCTGTATCATAGCATTCGTTTGTTATGAAAAAACAAAAAAGGATGGGCAGTAAGGGAGTATTATCTTATATTGGCAGTAGTCTTGTCTCCTTTGAACAAAGCACAAAGTTATTTGAGTCCATTCATCATAATTTTGGGTTTAGCATGGCCTTAGGAAGATGAGCTCGTTACAAAATCTTCTCTACCGACTAGTTACTCTTCCAGTCTCTACAGAGAACTTCATTGATGCCTCCTACATCTCATGATTTTATCATTGGGTCTATGCTGCCAGAGTCCACCATATGTCTCATGCTCTTGTTCAAAGGAAGTCTATCAACCTGTGTCGACCAATTCTCAGAAATATTGACTTTTCATGTCATCCATACCCTCAGTTTGTCTCAGAATCACATGATATTGTAGTCCTATCATGCACCTTGGCCCTACTTTCATCATTGGTAGGTAACCTTGAACCCAACAATCGACATTTCATCATTGATCGTTGACTGGGTGGTTTCCCTTGTGTATGACGGTAACACATCTATTCACACATTGGGATTCATGCAGTGTCTTAGATTCCATTAGCCTTCTTGGTGGTTTCCTCGCCTTTGTTAGCAGTTTTTCATCATTGGATGCTATTCAAAGGGTCGTTTTTGTGTACTTCTTGCACTTGGCACACGTGAAAGATGCACATGGTCGTTGGTTTGTGAACTTGTTCTTTGTCCGATTTCCACCAAATCATGAAGCTCCTACTTTGTACCTCATGCTGACTGATGAGAGATGCCTTAATTCTCTCCTTTCAACGGGTCTCTTTCCATTGACATCAGCCCATTTATTTTGGAATCGGGGCTTAGAGTTTTATGAGTACCTTGAGGCTTGTAGTCATTAGTGGCAGTCTCTCTCGCAATCGACAGTTGGGAATACATCAATGTCTCTTGATCAATGGATTCTTCAAGTGTTCAAAACCAGATCCTTTATTCACACTTGTAAGAATGTACTTGGTGCCTTGATACCTACTTTCATTATCGGTACATTGTCTCACGTTTGTTAATGATATACCTCAATGACTGGTAATCAAATGATGTCTCATTGTGTTTGACCTCAACTCCTTTATTCACATGATGTAGACTTTCACCTTTGGCGGATTATGTAGAAGACTTAAAGACATCACTATGTGGTCGCAACTTTCATGAGTTGTTGCTTCCTTTTCATTGGACCAGTACCTATATGACTTCAGTGATCATGGGAGATCAGATTGTACTCCATGGTATACAAATATCTTCAGACTGGTTCTACTGGGCCTTGTTCATGACCATGACAGCTATTGGCATGTAACCGCATTTTTTTTTCTATTCATGGCCACAGACACTTATTTGGTATATTTTCACATGGATCTGTAGTGTATTTTTCGCAGCCATGTATGTAAATTCAGTGCAGAATGTAATGAGAGATCGATTTCATCCAGTTGGTTCTCTACCACTCCAATCCTGGGTTATTTATATTGTATTTCGACCATCGCATATACTCTTCTGACTTCACACATTAGGAGGCATCTGTTAGAGAAATATTTTCCTCACCCTATGCAATCTTGCAGAGAGGGCCTTATTCCATTCCCCCATGGAGACTTACTTTCCTTGATTGATAAATACAGAGACAAAAATAAATATTTTTCCACTTGTATGCACCTTGCAAGCTATACAGCAAGCATATATGTTGGTTTCTCCACTACAACCCATGTACATCGATATTTGTGCAAGAAAATCAAAATTAAATGTCGGGTTTCCATGTCACGATAGGATATATCTGATCCTTGGCTTTCCATATACTGGAAATGTTCTGACTCGGCCCTTCAATTGCATTTTGAAGGCTATAAAGAAGCCAATTACAAGATATGGAAGAGGGGACATAATTCAAATTTGAGAGCAGATTTACTCTGAAGAAATTATTTACTTCATATTGAGTCTGCATGCCTTCTTCCTTTAAGTCTGAACACAGTGTTCAACCCCCAAGATATTCCCTTATTGATGGAGAACCTCTTTGTCTCCCTTATATAATCTTTCCTTTGGTGGAGGATTGAAGTGGTCGAGGCCTAGTTGGAAGGAACTCAGTTTCTTGGTTCTGAACCGTGCCGACACGGAAGTTTGTAATATTTTCACTTCTGCTAATCATTTATTAATAGAAATATTCCTTTCCCTTCCAATTGATATCTTGCAAATATATGTATTATGATCCATGGGGATGTTTGTTTTGTATATTAATGGATTATGCTATCTAATGTGCTAACATGTTATATTATCACTATATACTTGCTTTGCTTGTTTTTTGAGAACTTGTTTCAGGTATAAATCTTTGGGTCGAAGTGCTCAACGGTGGACATCATCAAACGTTTGGACAAGGTATGCCTCTTTCTTACCTCTCTTGCACATTAGTTTATATAACATATGTTTGAATTGAGTCGATTTCTACAGTCATAACTGTCTGTTGTGTTTCACCCTAGCCATAGAGAGATTTTCCTCATAACACTTGTATCTTTATTTGCAATCCTAGGGTATTAAGGCTCCTCATCATGGACCTCATATGTATGATTTTTCCTCGATCTATCGAAGGCTACATCCTCATCGAAGATAACATCTCTATTAGTGTTAATCTTCCTATGACCAGGGATGTAGACATTACATTCCTTCGATGTCTCACTATATCCAACAAATATACCCTTCTTTCCTAAAGGATCCAACTTTTATCTCTTATCCTTGGGAACATGCACATATACTAGATAGCCAAATATTATCAGGTGGTTGACTTCTGGCTTTTCTCCTGTAAACATTTATTTTGGTGTCTTGTTCCCAAGTATATGGTGAGGAGTTATGTTATGCACATATACAATAGTCATGGTTTCTTCTTCCAATAGATGCATTGGTAAATCTTGATCATGAATCATAGCCTTTACTGCTTCCATTATCATCTAGTTCTTTCTTTCTACCACACCATTCTACTGAGGATTGTAGGGAGTAGTGAGATCCCTCCTAATCCCAACTTCTCTGAAGAATTCTTTGAAGTCATCTGATGTGAACTCTCCTCCATTATCTGACCTTAAAATATTTATTTTTGTTGGACTTATGTGTTGAACTGGGTTCTACCTTAGTTCTCCAACAAAACCCTTATCACCATTGGCCCTTCTGGTGAAAAAGAAGGCTACAATATGCACAGAGTGCACATTGCATTTTCACCCAAGATGGTTTATGGGGTACTACGGGATGAAGATGTCTACATTCATGGAAGGGATTGGGGGATGTTCTTTCTTAATTCTTATTTCTACTTAACCATGAATTCTATTATAGTATTCATCATATCCATTCATTCATTCATTCATTTGCATATTTAATCTAGTGTGTGCTATAAATAAATCAACCATTCATCTATCCAACCATTCAATGATAACTGCAAAAATAGTAACACATTAAACACATTGCACACATGGTTTTACCGTGGTTCACCCCCTTGGGGATACGTCCACAAAGATCTTTTGCTTGTTTTCTTATTCATCAAAGGGTGTTTCATGCATTACATCAGAGTAAACAGTGGTGATGCAGACCAAGATCGCACCAAGCTCCACATCTTGTGACCTGACACTTAGCTACTTCGACCTCATTTGAGCTCTACAACTCTCAAACAAACTTCAACTCCCAAAAACTCCAAAATAGGTTCTCCAAAAATATGACAATATACTTCTAAAGATCGATAGATGCCTATAATAATTCTCTAATATACCTCATACCCCTTATTTGTATTACAAAATTGAGTTAGAAACCCTTACAATGCATCCAAAACCCTAACCCTAACTAGGCTAGGTTTTTCCACATTTGCGTTGGATTTCCATAAATCTTGTCATGCATGTTGATTTTCCTTAAAATGTGGTGCACTCTCCTTCTTGGTACAATATGCCTCGCTTGTTGTGTTGTTCTCCAAACATGCCTACTCCAACATTCCCTGAACACTAACATGTGGCTTGTCCCAAGCCACTTAGCCTTAGTGCACTTTCTGCAGTGCTACCTCCAGCGCCTGAAATGTCTTTCCTAATTCTGTCACTTTCTCTTTATCCTCTATGCTCTTTCGTGCTAGTGTCGCCAAGCCCTACTGTTATCACTAAAAAATCGTCTACAAAATTACACACAACGGTTGAAGAAAGACATCAATTCCAACAACAATTAGTCCACCTAAAACACCAAAATCCATCCAAAAGGAAAAAAAACTATATACTTGGTTCAAAAATCAAAGTGTGCAAACTCACCAAAGGAAGCATGCACATAATGCATAGGATAACACATCCCTCAATGCACACTGTGTGCAAGATGCACAACTATCTATGAGAAAATCCACACACTTTCATGAATGACGCATTTATGAATCTTGTCAGCCTCTCAACCACTTCTAGTCCGACCCCCAACACGATTTGACACTCATATCTAAGATAAATATAGATTGGAGGTTGTTCAAGAGCTAGGAAGTGCCCTAAAAGGCACTATGAACCAATTATATCTTGCCATGAATGGATGTTATAAATATGTGCCATGAGTGTGATAGAAAAATAAGAACTTCAAGGTATTTTTATGATGCAAGAATTATTTTTTGAGAATCCTCTTTTCTCTTGGAATCATTCAAGCACCATTGCAAGGACCATTCCACTCACCTCTTGAGGGAATTGGCATTGTATTTCTTCACCATTTTTACTTGCCATTCCATCGACATAAGAGCTCTCTATTAGGGAACTCAAGAGCCCTCCCAAGGAGGAAGAGGGGACTCATAAGTCCTCACCTTTGTCTACGGTGATCAGCCTATCAATATAATGATCCATTGGTAGCTATATATTGGTTATTTTTTTCTTTTCATGGTTCTAGTTCTTTTAAGCTTGTTTAACTTTTATTTCTTAGTTGTTTTTATTTTTATTTCTTTGTTTCATGTGTATTTTTTTATCTAATCAACTCACAAACTTCTGTCTTGTTTAGCTTACTTCACTAAGAATGAAAGTGTTGTTTTTTTTCTCACCCATGTGACAAAGCCAACATAACAGATTGACAACTCCATTGGGGAGTAGAAAAAGGGAATTTGGAAAAATTCTGGTTTGGGAGATAGTCCCCCAAGGGAAGTCTTGAGTCCCACAGCATCTTGACTTCGTTCATGTTACCCGTCAGTACCTGATATCATCTATTACTCAGTGGATTTCAAGAATCCCTTCACTTCTTGGATTCGTGTCTCCCTTTTTGTTGACATCATCACAGTTTCTAGAAGGACATAAATATCTTGACTCTCGTTACCTTTTCAATGAGGAGTCTCGGATGGCACAGAAAGAATCATCATTGATTTTTGATTTCATTGACCCCCATAACATTCGACTTCATAAAACTCACATGTTACGATGGGTCTTACTATGTGACTATTGCAGTTTTTTCATACCAGCCAAAGACCTCTGAATTAGTTAGGCCACCAATGCCTACGAGCCATCGACAATTCTTACAATCATCCTAAACTCACTTCAGATCTCGCTCACCATTTAGAAATGTCATATGTCATTATCAACCACCCCCGAGGGCGTTGCAATTATCTACATCATCATCCATCATCAATTACAGTCCCACATTTTGGTCTCATGAAATGATCATGGGGCATTCCCACCTCGTTTGTACACAAATTTTATTTTTTCCTAGAGAAAGGTTTGGGTCCCACAATTTTCCCTCTCCCTCTGGTGGATCGCTCTTGCAGTTACTCTCTTCACTCTTCCTTACAATGGAACTCTTAGAAAAAGAAACATTGATGTATTTGGCTATATGTATGCTCCTAACCTCACACTTAATGGATCATCTATTATCACTAAAAAATCGTCAGCAACATTTCACACAATGGTTGAAGAAAGAATTCAATTCCAATAGCAATTTGTCCACCTATAGCACAAAAATCCATCCAAAAGGAAAAAAAAACTATATACTTGGTTCAAAAATCAAAGTGCGCAAACTCACCAAAGGAAGCACATGCACAGTGTGCAGAATGCACAGGCTAACACAACCCTCAGCGTGCATTGTGCGCAAGATGCAATACTATCTACGAGAAAATCTGTGCAATTCCATGAATGACATATTTATGAATCTTTTCGACCTCTCAACCACTACTAGTCCGACCCCCAACATGATTTGACACTCATATCTGAGAAAAATCTATCTTGGAGGCTGGTCAAGAGCTAGGAAGTGCCCTAAAAGGACCCTTGTTTACACTATGAACCAATTATATCTTGCCATGAATGGATGCTATAAATATGTTCCATGGATGTGATAGAAAAATAAGAACTTCAAGGTATTTTTGTGCTGCAAGAATTCTTCTTTGAGAATCCTCTTTTCTCTTGGAATCATTCAAGCACCATTGCAAGGGCCATTCCACTCGCCTCTTGAGGGAATTGGCATTGCATTTCTTCATCATTGTTACTTTCCATTGCATGAAGAGAAGAGATCTATATTAGGAAACTAAAGAGCCCTCCCAAGGAGGAAGATGGGACTCATAAGTCCCTGTCTTTCTCTACAGTGTTTATCCTATCAATATATTGATCCATTGGTAGCTATATATTGGTCATTTTTTTCTTTTCATGGTTCTAGTTCTTTCAATCTTCTCTAACTTTTATTTCTTAGTTGTTTTTAGTTTTATTTCTTTGTTTCATGTATATTTGGTTATCTAATCAACTCACAAAATTTTGTCTTGTTTATTTGACTTAACTAAGCATGCAAGTGTTGTGTTTTTGCTCACCCATGTGACAAAACCAACACAACACTTGCATTGTTAAGTGCTCTCTTATCACTTTTCTTCTTTTTTCTAGTGCATGGTCCCATATTCCCTTCTCTATTTGGAGCTCGTCTATCATTCCTTTGGCTTGTTGTTAAAATGGCTCCAACTGAGCCTTCCTTTCTTCTTTCTTCTCATGCACAGTCTTTACTTCTACCTGCAATTTTTTCAGTTCCTGTGCGACCTTCATTCTAAGGGATATGTTCATGGTTTTTTGTCTCTTCTTCAAGTCTTGAACCACCACGTTCAATTTTTCCTCCCTCTCCTCCAGCGACTGGATATTTTCATCCTCTTATAGGACTTTCCAAATATGTGCAGTCATGTTATACAATTATACCACTTATTTAACTTCCCGTGTTATACTCTCTACGTGTGCAGTAGCCTCTTTCTCTCTCTACTCCCATATTTATGGAGGTGTGCTCAGAGTTAACTTATCTATTAACTTTGTTATTTATTATTTGTATATTTCCATGGTATGTGCAATTTGTTGTATCTTCTCTTATGCTATAATTTCCTCTGCCTGCGCGCACTCTGGTATGCTCCTATATAACTCTGCAAGATTCTTCTCTAAATTATTTGTGTGTTTCTTCTCTTCCTCCTTTTCTAGTGTGATATGCTCACATGTTACTTGTAACATCTCCTTTACCTTGCAGCTAAGTGCTAGGTTGGAGGCATCCACCCTAGCTCTAGATTGTACTTCCTTCATTACACTCTCTTGTAGTCCATATAACGCCTTTGTGGGTATTTTCTCTAGGACCCACTCCATATGTTCCATGTATTTTAATGGTATTTGCGTTGTGTTTTCATCCACCTCCAACATTTATTATGTGACTTTGAATCTATCATTGCTCACTACTATTGTCTTCATGGTCTCTACTTTCTCTTTCTGCACAAATGTTTCCTATTCTTTTTTTCTATGTTGTGTTGTTGGATGATGCGCTAGATTTAGTTGCAGTCTCTGTAATATGTCATGTAATTCTACTAATTTTTCCATGATTTATTCCCTTTGTGCCTCTTCTACGCATACTAAATCCTCTCCTTTGTCTTGGACTTTTTCTGCAACCAACTCAACATCGTCCTCTGTAATAGTGATGGTTGGAGGATTCTTGTGATACTTCATCTTTTTCCTTATTTTTGCCTCTTGTGTTCATGTTATCTTCTTTTTTGGGGTTGAATCCTGCACCTCAGTTTTCTTCTGTGTTGTTTCCCCATATTTCACTTCCTTCGGATGAGAGCTATCCTTCTCGCCATCCCCTTTTACTTATGTCCTTGACACTGACTCTTTCTTTCTTGGATTTTTTTTGGTTATGTTGCTTCCTAAAGCTTGGACACGCTCTACAACCTTCCTTGTATTTTTTGTTGGAATGATTGTCTTTTTGGATGTTCCCGCTTCTGTTGGATCCTTAGGTTTTGTTCCTTTATTTTATGTTGCTAGAACCTTCCACTACACAAGAAAATATTTCACAATACAATATGCTTCTTCACGTGAGGTGCAATATCTCATTTCCAAGCACTTCTTCTTTGGGTCCCTTGTGGCATGAATCCATAAATGATGTCTTGAAGCTTTGAAATTAGCAATCACTTCATTTCCTTGAACCACTTCAACTAGGATCCTCCAGACATTGGTTGTATTCTATTGCATATCCTCTAAGAACATGAAAAATACCGCGTTGTTGGCATGTTGGTTCTTGGGGTTCTTTGCCTGCCACAAAGTTTCATAGTGCGCTACATAAAATTTCCCATCCCTATCTAGAAAATATGAAAACTTGGGATCCTTCCAGCCCACCAATGCTATTAGTATTAGCAACTAGGATTAATGGAATTATGTTCCATTATCCTGTGAATCTCTATAATCTATCAAAAATTGGCTCAACAAGTATGGTTCCTAGCTGAATACTACGCCCTTTGCACACTGTGAAACTATTTCTATAACTGATGTTGGGGATTCTTCCTTTCTACACTTTCTCAACAGTTTGCAAGCCATCAAATTTGTAGAAAAGTTGGTCCCATGGTCGTTAATATCATTGATGATTAGTCCTCAGGTTCCCTTGTTTGTCTCGAACTATAGTTTTACTTTCTCTGCAATCTCTTTATCCTTGTCTTTATTGTCCAAATAGTCCTCTAGCTTTACCTCACTGGTAGGTGACCCTATGATCTTAGCTATGATATCCACATCTATGGGGACTGTCCTGTCCATCCATAGGATACCTCCATGTACCCACAAAAGCCCACATTTTTACCACGCCCAAAATGTGGTATGTCTAAAATATTCATAATGCCTAACTTATAAAGGCCTGTAACCAACTGCGTGGGCTCCAAAATAGGCTTCCCTCGGGGTCCTACCTCCCCCCCTGTTCTCCAACTACGCGTTCTGTGTGAAATCAAGAAACTTCGTTGTGTCAGTTATATCATGGTATGCATACTTTAGCTTCTACACCTTCCCTAGCATGTCTTCCACTACGACTACAAAGTATGAAAGATGGGGTAAAGTAATATCCACCATGCTTGGTTCTTTCCTCTTTTGACCCACAACTAGGTTTTCTTATGTGGCTTCATCCTCGGCTTCTTCTTCTACTACTCCCTCCATTTCCTACTGGCCTATGATGTCTTCAACTAGGACTTCCTCTACGCCAATCTTTTTCTTCTTTTTGTCCTTTTCCTATGTTGTTGCAGGGTTTTCAGAACTACGGTTTGCATCGCCTTTAGGGTTTGTTGCACTTTGAACCGCATGCACTTTTTTCGTGGTTGATAGTTCTTCCTCTATCCTGCTGGTAATGATCGATTCAGTCTCTAATGTTTTCAAGTCCTCAAGCTCCACAGTCTCTAATGTTTTCAAGTCCTCAAGCTCCACACAATTCTATGTTTCTTCCATTCTTTCTTTCTTCCTCCCTAACTATCGGGTTACTCATACAAATTGACTAGGAGAACCAACCTTCAAGGGTGCCATCTAATTAGTCTTGCACACAATCAACTGACTTCTTCTATTTATTTATCACCCTTTGCATAGATTTTAACCTTATACAATATTTTACTATAAATATATTTTCAATAAAAGAACAGAAAAGATACAATGGAAAATACACACATTACACAAATATTTTTCCCCTAGAAAGCCAAATCGGGAAAACCAACATATTATATATTCATTCATATTGATACATTGTTTACAATAAAATATACATATAGGATCCAGTGGCACCCAAAACCCTAATCTAATGACCTGGATTAGTCAAAAACCCTAATTCCTTGACTAGAAATAGAAAACCATCGAAAACAACAATGTGCCAAAAAACATCCCAACAATGGACATAAAAATCGAGGCGACACAAAAAATGAGGCAAAAATGCAACACGTTTCCTGAGGTAAAAAACAATTATTGGGGGCATTGTCACTGAACCCCCACACAGGGGGGATATTTTCCCCCTACAAACCCCGAAGGGGGGCCTAGAGGCCCCCCCTACGCACCTGGCGCAACATACCAGACACTACATCTAGTCATGTAAATAATATAACACATACCCAACATTCTCCCACTTTTTGTTTTCTTTGCATACAGAGGGTTACAGGATTACATAGTAAAAAATCCAAGGCAACAATGCCCATGGATCCTCTACACCAAGAGAACTTATCAGTGCTCACATATTTGTTAATGAATATGCAACATTCTTCAAAGTGTCCACCTTCATCAACAATACTTTCTTTTCTTCGACCATGTCTCTCACAAAGTGATATTGAATATCAATATGTTTTTTTTTTAATGATAAGTCGGGTTCTTTGCCAGAAAAATTTCACTCTGACTGTCACAATATATCCTTACATATTGATATACCAACCTAATACCTGAACACAATATATATAACCATATTGCTTCCTTACTTGCATGAGTGGTTTCCGTGTATTCAACTTCTGTAGTTGAAAGTGTCACTACAACTTGTCTTTTGCTCATCTAACCGACTGCTCCTCCAAACAGGTTAACCACATACCCGCTTGTAGATCTCCTACGATCGAGATCTCCAGCCCAATCTTCATTCACAAAGCCATGTATGTCCAACACTCTTTCTAATATTGGTATTCCTTGGTAGCACAATCCATATCTAGCAGTGCCACACAAATACCTGAAAACCCTTTTTACTATTGTCCAATACTCCTTCCCTGGTTTTGAAATATACCTACTCAAAAATCCCACTACATGTGCAATGTCCGGTCTAGTACAAACCATTGCATACATCAAACTTCCAACTGCACTCGCATATGAAACATGAGACATGTCCTCCTCCTCTTCCTGTGTCTTGGGACACTGGTCATAAGATAACTTTACACCAACATGAATAGGGACCTTGATCGGCTTACATTCCTGCATATTAAACCTCTACAATATTGTCTTGACATATTTTCTCTAATTTAACCATAATTTCCTCTTTTTTCGATCTCCTTTAATTTCCATGCCCAAAATGAAATTTGAAGCACTGAGATTCTTCATGTCAAATTTATAGGACAACTAAGTTTTCACATCCTAGATAATCTCCTTGTCATTTCCTACCAGCAGCATGTCATCCACATACAAGACCAAATAAATCAAATCATCACCAATTAATTTAAAATACACATATTGATCATCTTTGTTTCTTGCGAAGCCAAGTCCCAACATATAAGTATCAAATTTTTTATGCCACGTCCTTGGTGATTGTTTTAAACCATACAGGGACTTTTTCAGCTTGCATACCAGCTCCTTCTTTCCCTTCACAACAAATCCTTCTTGTTGCTTCATATAGATTCCTTCTTCCAGATCCCCATGTAGGAATGTTGTCTTCACATCCAATTGTTCTACTTCAAAATCAAATGCAACAACAAAAGATAACATATATATTATAGAAGTTAACTTGGAAATAGGAGAAACAATATCACCAAAATCAATTCCCTCAACCTGGGAATAACCCTTTGCTTCTAACCGATCTTTGTATTTCTCCACTTGTCCTTTTGCATTCAACTTATTTTTAAATACCCATGTGTTTCCAATGGGATTTATTCCAGTCAGCAAATCCACTATATACCAAGCCTCATTCTTATCTAAGGTTGTTATTTCTTCATCCATGGCCTTTTTCCAGATCTTTCCATCCTTTGAATCCACTACCTCCCTGACACTTCTAGGATCATCATCAATAATAGACAAAGAAAAAATTAAATGGAAATCAAATGGAGTATACCTTTTCGGTAGCCTTCTTTATCGAACCTATCTCCTCAATACTCGAGTATGTGGATCTTCTTCTTCTGATTCATGTTCTTCTGTAGAGTTAGATTCATCATCCTTTAAATCAAACTCTATTTTCTTTGGTTATTCCTTACTTGGTAGGACTTACTGTTTAACAACATCCTTCATTTCTCTAAATACCACATCTCGGCTATACACAACCTTATTAGTTTCTGGCTTCCAAATCTTATAACCTTTGAGACCATCTTTATACCCAATAAAGACACACTTTTCAGCCTTCTTATCTAGCTTAATCTTGTTTTCCTTTGGAACATGAACATAGGCCTCACAACCAAATACCTTGACATGTGTGAAAGAAGGTTTCTTACCATTCCATACCTCTTGTGGATTCTTTTCATCCAGCGCTGATAAGGGTGATCAGTTGACCAGGTAACATGCAGTACCCACTGCTTCTACCCAGAATTATTTCCCTAACCCGACACTACTATGCATGCACCTTTTTTTTCCATCAGTGTCATGTTCATCCTTTCTGCAACTCCATTCTACTGAGGTGTATATGGAGTAGTCTTCTTCCTTGTTATACCACACTTCTTACAATATTCTTCAAATTCATTCCCGCAGAACTCTCCACCTTTATATGTCCTCAACACCTTAATTATTTTCACTGTTTGATTCTCAACAAGAGCCTTAAAATATTTAAACCTATCAAAGACTTTAGATTTATTCCTAAGAAAATATATCCAAGTATTCCTCGAGAAGTCATCTATAAATGAGACATAGTACACATATTTTTCCAATGATGGAACCAACACAGGTCCAAACACATCATTGTGAACTAGCTGCAAAATTCCTTCTACCCTCATTGCACCAGAGGGGAATCCTACCCAATTTTTCTTCCCATATACACAATTTTCACATTAATCAAAATCCAGAGATAAGTTATACATACCTTCAACCATACCTTTACCGTGAAGTAGTCAAAGACCCTTCTCTCCGATATGCCCTAGTATTTGATGCTACAGCATAATATTTTATCCGGAGATTGTAGGAATTTTTTCTTCTTCAAATCCAATATCAGGAACAATGGAACTATTACATCCATCACTAATAGTGCTTCCTTGTAGCTTATACAAATTTCCAAACTGAACTCCCTTCAGCAACACCATTGTTCCTCGAATCATCTTGCAGGTTTCATTTTCAAATATTGTTTTTACCCTTGCATCATCCATTTTGATTACATAAATCAAATTTCTAGCCAATCTTGGGATGTGAAAAAAACCAGGTAGTGTTATAATTCTTCCATCTATGAGCCTCAACTTGAATTTTCCTCAACCTATGATTCTGGTTGTCAAGTCATCACCTAGAAAAACATTACCTCCATCATACCTTTCATATTCACAGAACCACTCCCTGTGGGGATTCATATGAAATGATGCACCTGAGTCAACCAACCATGCCTCATGATCTGCATCTCCAACATACCTTTACAAAAATTTTGAGAGACTTAGATATTCCCTTAGAATTAGATCTCTCGCCTAAGGACTTAGATCTATTTCTTTCCTAGGAGCGTCCTCTTACAAATAATGCATATGTTCTTTGTCCTTCCATGTTCTTCTGTCTCATCTCCTCTGACAACAAGGATGAGACAACTTCATCAAAATTCAAGGAAGTTGTATTACTACCTATGGCAACAACCATACTATCCCACGAGTCTGGTAAAGAGCACAATAAACTGATACACTTATCTTCATATGAAATTTTAATATCAACAGATACTAACTAACTTACCACAGTTTGAAGGTGTTCAAATGATATTCCACCGAGTCTCCATCTCTCATCCTCAGGTTATATAACTTCTTTCTTAGGAATAGTTTATTTACTAGGGACTTAGACTGATACAACTTCCCCAGCTTATCCCATAAATCTTTGTTTGTAGCTTCCTCTAACACATTCAGTAATATTGAATCTGAGAGACATAGTCGAATTGTCCTCTTCGCCTTTCGATCCAAATTTTTCCAGTCATTTGTTGAAGTTCCTATTGGTGTAGTACCTAGATCCACCATGATCCACTGATCTATGTCCACCAACAGATCTTCCATATTGAGCTTCCACAATTAAAAAAATTTCCCATTAAATTTCTCGATCTTAATTTTCGAATTGCTCGCCATTTCTTTTCACCTGAAAAATCAATACCACATATCTCCCACGGTAACAAGGATTATCACAGTCCCAAACCAAACCCTTGACCACAAAGGCATCCCCCTGAATCCAACAAAGCTCTGATACCAAATGTAGATTTTAACCTTATACAATATTTCACTGCAAATAGATTTGCAATTAAACATAAAATATACAATGGAAAATACACACCTTACATAGAGATTTTTTCCCTCGAAACCCAAACTAGGAAAACCAAAATATTCTATATTCATTCATAGTAATACATTGTTTACAATAAAATATACATATAGGATCCAACGACATCCAAAACCATACCCCAATGACCTGGATTAGTCAACAACCCTAATTCCTTAACCAGAAATAGAAAACCATTGATAAAAACCATGTGCCAAAAAATCGCCCAACAATGGACACAAAAATCGAGATGACATAAAAAACAAGGAAAAAATGAAACATGTTTCTCGAGGAAAAAAAAAAATCTCGAGGGCATTTCCCTCAAACCCTTGTAACCATTGAAGGGGGGGCCTAGCAACCCCCATCAAAGCCCCTTGTGCGATGGCGCAACGTAGCATACACTAAAGATATTTGTGCAAAGAATATAAAAACACTTTTCTCATGCTCTCAAGTGCTCGGTTTCTCAAAATTCGCTAAGTGTCAAACTTGCTCGTGCTTTTCCCTTTTTATAAACCCGGTCATTAATATTGTGTCTTGTGTTTCACTTTTTTCAGTTATTTGTGTGGTGTCTAACTTTCCTGCACACAATCTTCCAAATTATGTCACACCAATTGCTACGCGATGTCATTCCTGAATTATTTGTCTCTCGCTTATTCCTCCTAATTACTTATTTTGGGATTTTTCTTCATTTTTTTGTTTTTATCTTCCTTTTTCTTCTTTTATCTCCTACTATTTACAATATGTACATGTCTACTTATTGCGATGCAACTATTGAGAGTTAGTAGGTCGACTGTCCCTATATAGTTTCAGTCGACTACCATTCACCATTCATTGCCCTTCCTTTCATTTTAAGTCTTGAAAATGTACAACACCTCCATATTTATCTGATATGGCCCTAGCCAATGCATTATAAGCTTCCCTAGATTTTGTATATATTTACTGTCATAGAGGAGAACTAGATATTCTTCCTTAAACTTCTTCTTCTTGATTTGTTTTTAATTCCATTCTTTATACTTTTCTTTCTGTACCTCTTGATGGAAACCTTCCATGATTTTGTCTTCTTCTAATTCTATCAATTGAGCCAATCTTTCCTCTGTTGCATCGTTTTTTGTCATGTTTTAATTGTTGCAATGCGTAGACTTGGTATCAAATAATCTAAGGGAACTACTACCTCTTGTCCATACACCAATCTAAAGGGTATTTGTCCTATTAATTTCTTGCAAGTAGTTCTATAAGTCCAAAGTACTATTGGTACCTTCAAATCTCAATCATCTTTGTTTACATTAAAAATATTTGTCAATGCATTCTCCAAAATCTTGTTGAAGGATTCCAATATTCCATTTGCTTGAGGGTGGTAAGGAGTACTCTTCTGGTGGTATATATTAAACTCTTCAAGCATTGCCTCAATTGTATTGTTAATGAAGTGAGTCCCCTCATCACTCATCAATATTCTTGGACATCCAAATCTTGTCACTACATTCTCAAATAAAAAGCGTGTTGCGGTCTCTGTGCTGCAATCCTTTACTAGTGCTACCTCCTCCCATCTGGTTAAATATTTTGTTATTGTAATAATGTATATGGCTCATGATCTTCTTGTTGGTGGATTAATTGAACCTACAAAATATATTTCCCATTTATCGAACACTTGTAAAGTAACTTGTGGTATCAGTAGCATCTCATCACTCATGGATGGCTTCCCAACTCTTTAATAAACATCACACTTCTAAAAGTATTATTTTGAATCCTTATGAACTGTTGGCCACCATAATCCTACGTGCAATACCTTCTGCGTAGTAGATTTTCCTGCATAGTGTCCTCCTTCAATCCCTTCATGCGCTTTTGCCAAAATAAAGGGTCTTTCATTCTCCATCACACATCTCCTCAAGATGTTGTCTGCTCCAAGTTTTTATAAGTGACTTGCAATCAGCTGATAATCTGTAGCTCTGACCACCAAATTTTTCTTCTTTGTGGTAGTAAATTCTCTTGGTGCAAAGCCTGTACTCAAAAACTCAATAATATCAAAAAAATATTCATCTTCAATTTGTACTGAAAACAATTGTGCATCTAGAAAGTTTTCTTCCAAGTTGCTGGTTTCTTCTCCATTCATTATCTTGGATAGGTGATCTGGTCCTACGTTCAATCTTCCAGGCTCTACCACAACTTCAAATTCAAATTCCTGAAATAATAATAGCCATCTGCATATCCTTCCCCCCAACATTGGCTTATTAACAAAGTATCTCATAAATGAATGATCTATAAACATATTAAAGTGTTATCCCAACAAGTAATGTATGTATTTCTAAAAATCATACACCATATATAGACCCTCTATTTCTGTAGTATTGTAGTTTTGTTTTGACTTTGATAAATTTATGCTTGCAAATGAAATAGCGTGATCTATCTCACCTACTCTTGGTTGGGTTAATACTTCTCCTAGTGCAATTGCAGATGCATCTACATGCACATGAAATTCTTTGACCCAATCTAGAAATACTAAAATTGGCACAGTGACCATTTTCTCCTGTAAAATATCCAGACTCTTCTGGCATTCATCATTCGACTGGTACTTAGTATCCTTCTTCAACAACTTCTCCATTGGCGCAATGATCTACGCATATCCCCTTATGAATTTTCTGTAATACTTTGTATGGCCCAATGTACTCTTCAATTGGCACACTGACTTAGGTGGTGGTAAGTTAACTATGACAACAATTTTAGTAGGATCAACCAGTAGACCCTATTTACACACCACATGCCCTAACAAAATGCAAAAAGGTGCATTGAAAATACACTTCTTAATATTTAATGAGATTTGACACCTTCTACATATTTCCAACATCATCCTTAATACTTCAACATGATCTTTCAACAAACTAAACATTATTCAATCATCCAAGTAAACCTCCAAAAAATTATGAATAAAGTCCTTGAAAGTTGCTACTACTACTCTTGAGAAAATGGTTGGTGCATTATTTATTCCAAATGGCATAATTGTATACTGAAATGAGCCCCAATTTGTAGCAAATGTTTTCTTGTGTCTATCTCCTGATGCTATCTTGATCTAATGATAACTTGAGAATCCATCTGTAAAAGAATAAGCTTCTTTATCCCCTACATTCTCCAAAACTTCATCTCTAAAAGGAGTAGGAAAAGGATCATGTAGGAAAGCATCATTCAATTTTCTCAAATCTACACAAATCCTGATCCCTCCTTGTTTCTTTTCTTGCACAACCATGGGACTAATCCATTATAACTCTTCTACAGGTTTTATATCACCAACTTCTAGCACATTGTCAATTTTCGTATGCACCTTCTCTTTGTATATTGGATTCAATCTGTACAACCTCCGTCTGATAGGTATTTCTTCTGGATTTAATGGGATCTTCATCTCCCCTAGCTCTCCTGTTAGCCCCTTCATCTATGAAAATGTTGTTGGGAATAAGCCATTGTACTCGTGCAATAAGCTTGTGATCCTCTCTATTGTTTGATTATCCCAAAAATCTCCAATACTAGCCATCTTTGGGTTGTCTACAATTCCAATGTTGACCTTCTTAATATTTAATGGTGCAACATAATCTTATGAATCCAACTTGGGGCCTTCTACTTCTCTTTCACCTTCTACTTCTGGGATCTGGATATTGCACGAATTATATTATCCAGGTTCTTTTGCTACATGATGACAATCTAGCAATTGTTTGACTGTCTGACTAGCCTTCCTCTGAGATGATGGAATTATTTCAAACTCTAGTTCTTAAAATACCCTATCTCTTACCACTTTAAACAATGTATCATTCTCTGTACTGTCATGCTCAAAGGAAAATGTAATTACAAAGATCTGTTGTATTTCTTCCCAGTTGGCAGTTTCTCTACGTTGTTCTTGTTCTGTGTACCAATTCTTCAGAATGCCTTCTAGTGTGTGAATAAATTGGTGTGGCCATTATTATGGTGGTACTAATCTCCATTGAACCATGCACCTCTCTACATGTTCTTTGGGTTGTCCAAATCCTTCATATTTCTCCTCATATTTACGCTCATGTTCTGCGTTGAATCTTATGCGCAGTAACCTTTTGCACTGGAACCAATTGTTTATCTTTGCCTTGTGTGTACCCCACCATATTGCAAGTGTATATTTTAAGAAATATCTAGTGATGGTAATCTTTGATTTTCCATAACTTCTACCTCATATTTCATCAAAAATTCTTCTAAATCATTTAATCCATAAAAAGTGGGAGGTTCTCTTACCTCTATACCAACCCATCTTAGCGTGCACGCCATTTTGGAACATCTCTTGGTAGATAATTCATGTAATCGTTGTTGCTAGTTTTCATGTCCCGTGTTAGAGTCTGAAGCACAAGAACTAATACTCCTCCAACTAAGCATTCCATCTGCAGTTGGGTTGATATAATATTCTTCGTGTGCGGTAGTTATGTATAGTTGATTCACATCTTCTGTAAGAATATTATCCATTGCAGGTTCCACATACCTGCCTCCTTCTGAGGGATCCAATGGTGCAATAACTCAGTATTCTCCATACTCAAATATCATTTTCCTTGTCTTCAAACTGATAATAGCCTAGTTATCAAAGGCTCAATCCAGACCCAACAATGTTGGATATGGTGAAGTATTGTCCATTATGTCAATGACTTCAAAGTCATCCATGCTGCGCACACCATATAGATATATTGGAATTCCCTTCAGCCTTCCTATTGGCACCACTCAATGATGATTTTCCAACTTCAACTGAATAGGTGAATACCCTAATTATGGTTCTCCCATAGCTTCCTAGGTTTTCTTTGGCAAAACATTGACTTCAGATCCTAAGTCTACTATAATATCCCCCATATTGAAATATCCTATGTTAGCATTCAATATGAATTCCCTATTGGTTATTCTCTTCTTTCAGAACTGGTTTACTCTTTTTACCCCCTCTTCCCCAGGATTACACTTTTCTAATAAGTTTTGCATTACTTGTAAGGAATTTTTATCACTCAAAAATTTGACAAAAGCTCCCAAAAATTTTCTTAAGTTACTTACTTGTTCTGAAGACTGCTCTTGAATGGTTTGATCTAATAATGAGGGCATGTCATAGACTAGTATCTCATCTACTGGCTTTGTTCCTGAAGTGGACACAGTATTTTCCTTCAAGATATCTTGTCTAGCTTCTTTGAATATCTCTTTCTCTGTGTGCGCATCAAATGTATGTTCAAGCATTGTATTCTTCCTAACCCACTAGTTTTGGTCCTTATCCTTCTTGGTTGCATATTCTCTTATTTTGGCTCCACCTATATTCACTATGTTAATCTTGTTCTCATCTTCTTCTCTGTGTTCCACCCCGATCCATTGCACGTTCTGATTAGTCTGGTTCCTCTTGTCTTGTATTTTTATCAACAATGTTGGACAATCCCATGTTTCATGGTATGTTGCACGACAATACATACATGTCACAAGTGGTTGTGTGTAGTCTCTTGCATAGTGCCCTGGTTTCTGACAGTTATGACACACTACTAGTCCTCGATCTCCTCCAAAGCCTCTTCCTCCATGACCTTCTACTCTTAAGCCTTCTCTGTTTCCCTGATTATATTTGTGTGATGTGTTATACTGAGGTCCTTGATTATACTGAGGTTGTGGGTTATTGTAATGTTGTGTTGTTGTGCACTGTTGTGCAGGGTTATACTATTGTTTCCCTTGAAATTGTTGTGCATTATATTGTGGTTGTGCTGCAAATTGTTGTGCGGGATTGTACTGTGGCTATTGCACAATGTTATAATGTAGCTGCAGTGCAGATTGTCCTGTTATATGTTCAACCTACACCCGATATGTATCTACAATCCTTTCTTTCATCATCTCCAAGGTTCTACAATCCTTTTATTCGGGTCCAAATGACTTACAAAAGTTACAATATGTACTCTTTGGAACTGTTTGGTACTTCTTCATCAAGGGGAAATGATAGGGATCATGCCCATGTGTTCTGCAAATCTCACACCATGGTCCTCTTAAAGCCAAAGGTTTTGGCATACCCACTCCAATATAATATGGAAATAATGGACACTCATTCTTTTGATGACCTTCTGTCCTGCACATTGTACACCAGAACAATTCTCTTTTCTCCTTTCCTTTGTTATGATTTAACTGGAATGTTAAGTTCTTCGGATCTTTCTTCAAATATTACATAGTTGGATCTGTACACTTGTATTGATTTTCCTCTAGCTGTAAGGCTGCTTGCAGGGCCTCGCCCTGAATTTGGATTTTTTTGTCGCAAAGGATACTTCAAGTGTGGCAACAAAGAATTAACAAACAAAGGCCTATGTTGTGTATCGGTAATAGTTTACTTTAACTTACCTTTAATCTCTTGAATTTTTGGTCCACTTCCCAGATTGATTATCCTGGTTTCTTCTTGATCTCTATCATTTCATTCATAAACCAATCTTCTGAACTTGGCTTCTGAAATTCATTTAGTAACTGCCTCTTCACATCTGGTACAGTTGTAGGTGTTCATGTTGGATTATTTGTTGAGATTCCCATGTACCAATCTAATGTGCAGTCTCTAAACATGATTTCCAGTTGCACAACTTTTGTATCCTCATCTGTAATATTCTTTTCTATCCATATGTTCTCACAGATGAACAAATGTTTTTCTGGGTCATCTAACCCATCCCCTCAGAACTCTGGTAACCTGATGGTTGGATCTTGTCCTACCATTGTGAAATTTGTTGAACTACCACCTTCACACAATGTAGATACTTGAATGCTACTTTTTAAACTTGCACTTATGCTACTAGACCCACGTCCTAAAAAAATTCTTCTACCATTAATCACTTGTTGGTTAACTACTTTTTCTTCTTCAGTTGTGTTAGTCGCACATGGGGTTGTGGGTTCCACACTAATTCAGATCTGGAATGGAGATCCTTCTTTTGCACCAAACCCATGACCTTTGGTTTTCCTCTCATATGTGGCATGCAAGATATCCTCGATATTCCCCATGACGTGGAGCTCCTCTATGTCTTCCTCATCGTTTTCCAATCCCTCTCGCTCTGCTACAACCCTCTTCTTATTATTCATCCTATACTGGTAGGGTCGTCTGCAGCGCTTCATACCTACACTCCTTATGATTTCCTTGGTCTTTTCATCATCCATCATGATGGGGTCCATTGCCTCCTTCTTCTGGCTACTCTCAAGAGCCTTCTCCATTTCTCAGATCTTCCTTAGCGTTTCCCCCAACTGCCCCATGCACGTAGAGTGATCTAGTTGTTTGATTCCATGGTCATCATGCCTTTATCATGTAATAAGATCTCGATCGATATGTAAAGAGACCTAATATACCTACCTATGGAACCCCTCAAGAAATCCTTCTCTACAACAGTATATGAATCCATTGTATCTACTGCAAACTCAATGATAAACCCTGCAGTAATATTGTCTAACCAAAAATCCACTACGCACATGAATTTGTTATTAACTCTTTCCAACTGCGCAATATTTTCAGCATTCCACACTACTGGCCTAATCTGGTTATTCGAATGGGTATCCTTCAACCTTAACAACCACTCCTATAATAATTGTGGAAATAAACAAAAATATGCTTCATGTAGATCAATAAACACATACCTCTGCAGGTAATGGCGTGGTGTATACTTGGAACCCTTATTGTCTTTTTGCACAAATTCCAACTATTGTGTCTCTAACCATATTTAAATATCTTTCTTCATAGGATTCCATGGCCTGAACATCCCTTTCTACCACTGCATCGTCTTCACCAAACCCCTTCCTGGCTCTCCTTATGAGTTCTAGCTGGTAACTGAACCATTTGTTGGACTTATGGGCTGACCCGGATTCTACCTTAGTTCTCCAACAAAACCCTTATCACCATCGACCTTTCTGGTGAACCAGAAGGCTACACTATGCACAAAGTGCACAATGCAATCTCACCTAAGATGGTTTATGGGGGACTACATGACGCAGATGTTTGCAGTCATGGAAGGGATTGGGGGATGCTCTTTCTTACTTCTTATTTCTACTTAACCATGAATTCTATTATACTATTCATAAGATCCATTCATTAATTCATTTTCATATTTAATCTAGTGTGCATTGTAAATAAATCAACAATTCATCTATCTAACCATTCAATGATAACTGTATAAATAATAACACATTAAACACATTGCACACATGGTTTTACCATGGTTCACCCCCATGTGGATACGTCCACAAATATCTTCTTCTTATTTTCTTATTCATCAAAGGGAATTGCGCACATTACATCGTAGTAAAGAGTAGTGAGGTAGACCAATATCGCACCAAGATCCACAACTTGTGACTTGACCCTCAACTACTTCAACCTCATCCGAGCTCTACATCTCTTAAATAGACTTCAACTCCCAAATAGGTTCTCCAAAAATATGACAAGATACTTCTAGGGATCGATAGATGCCTATGATGATTCTAAAATCTACCTCATACCCCGTATTTGTATTACAAAATTGGGTTAGAAACCCTTACAATGCATCCCAAAACCATAACCCTAACTAGGCTAGGTTTGTCCACATTTGCATCGGATTTCTGCAAATCTTGTCACATGCTCTGCTTTTCCTCAAAATGTGGCACACTCTCCTTCTTGGTCTGATATTCCTCGCTTGTTGGGCGGTTCTCCAAACATGCTTTCTCCAACAATATTCTTTTAAGAAAGATTTTCTAAAATGGATTTGAATTCCTTGAACTCGATGAATACTTCGCTTTTTTCTTTCAAGAAATAAATCCAAGTTTTATGTGAGAAATCATCAATAAATGAAACATAATATACATACCCGCTAAGTGAAGTGGATTCCATCGGTCCACACACATATGAGTGAACGATGTCCAAAATTCCTTTGGATTTATTGTCACTGTTTGGAAACAGACTCTTCACGTTCTTGCCTTGTGCACATCCCTTGCATATACCATCATGATTCACCTGAATCTATGGAAAACCTGTCACCATCTTGCCCATGATCGGTAATGCTTTGTAATGTATGTTATCAAGTCTTATATGCCATAGATCACTCATATTTACTATGTTGTGAACTAATGTTGAATTTGAGTGTCCCTTTAATTTGTATATACCTCCTTCTTGAAAACCAATCACAATAACATCATCAATAGACTTTCCTCTTGGCCACATAAGAAATTCACCATCAATGAAAGAAACTCTGAATCCTTTCTCATCTAATACTGAGATAGAAAGGAGATTCTTCTTCAGACTAGGTACATACAAAACATCTTTCATCTTCATAGGCTTTATAGAATCCAACCTATAGGAGGTTTCTCCTACCCCTTTAATGGGATATTGATAGTCATGATCGAGCTTCACCTTATGAGGTGAATCCTTCTGAACTAGATTTGAAAGAGAATCCTCGTAATCGGTCATGTTCTTAGAAGCACCACTATCAACAAGCCATGTGTCACATCCATGAGTGATTGACCCTGTAAGAGTTGATATCAAAACATATTCTTCACTTAAATCATATTCTTTTTCTATTTTCTGAGCAAGTTCATCGTCTTCTACGACATGCACATGATGTCTTTTATACTTTCCTTTTATGATCTGATATTGTATGTGAGGATAGTCTCTTGTAATGTGTCCCATATTCTGGCAGTTATAACATTTGTAACTTGAATAATCTTTTTGAGTCTTTTGTGTTTTTTGTGACTTTTGAAACTTCTTGTGGGGATGAACCTCTTTTTTTCTCTTTCCTTTTCTTGTATGTTCTGCTAGTGCTTGATTTCCATCATCACCCAACTTTTCTTCTCTTGCTGCCAATCTAGCTTCTTCTTGAGTGTAATCTTCCCATATCCTGCTAAACTTTGTTAGCTTTCTTCTGGAATAGATTCCTTGAATAAATGATTCCCAATACTTTGGGAGACCATTCAATGTAGTAATTACTAGCTCATATTCTTCAACTGTGTCTCCAATGGATTCAAGTTGTTCTTTGATTTGAGACACCCTCGTAAAGTAGGATTGAATGGTTTTTGAATTATGCATCTTCACATTCTTGAGTTTTTTCCTCAATGTCATCTTTCGATTGATATTCTTGCCTTCATATGGTCAGGACAAAGAATCAAACATATTCTTTGGATTCTTCAATGATGAGACATGAGGGATCAAGTGATCCTTGATAGAATCTGCAACAATCCTCTTTGTTTTAACCAGGTTCTTTTTGTGCTTTTCCTTAGCTTCATCCCCCCTTGGCTCTTCAACTTCTTCTTCAATGAAACCTTCTAGATAATTTTCTTCTAGAATGAGCATCACTCTATATCTCCATGCTCATAAGTTATCAACACCCTTATGCTTCTCATCAATCTTGGTGCTGGAAGTCATTTTTCCTCAAGATCTTGAAAAATATGACAAAAATTGAAATTTTTCAAAAATGAATTTTGACCTTACCAGTGAGTGTGATATGCCAAGGTGTCCTCCTTTCTTCAAGAATATGCTCCAATTTCAGCCTTTAGATTCCCAAACATCTTGGCCTAGGGTTTCATGAGGAAACCCTATTCTTTCAGCTTTTGAAAATTTTAGATCTGATCCGGGGGAAAGATGTGCCCTCCTTAGGAGACCTCTTTTGTGTATTTATCTTATCCAACGTCCTTCAGAAAGTGGGTGACATCATCACCTAAGGTTTCATGCAAAAACCCTAATTTTCCAAAACTTGTCAAACTACAAAACAGAGCTGTGGAAAAGGTGCGTTGTTTGAAAACTTGTCAAACTGCAAAATTGATCTGTGCAATAGCATTGTTGGCTTGAGGATGAGCCAACTAATAGTGTTGGGGACCTGCTAGCACCCAAGGTTTTTGGGAAGTTGTGCATGCAAGCCAAAAGTCAATACTACGTGTGAGTCCATGAAGATACATTGTGTGATGCAAAGAAGGATTAACAACAACACCTACCAAAGGAGTATTGTGCATGCTAACCCAATTTTGTATTGAACACAAGGAATTAAGAAGAAGATCACATGCATCGAATTTGAGCATATCTTTGAGATTATTTTGTAATTGAGTATTATAACAACTTGAAGGATCATTTGCAAAGGTATGGATGAGATGACAAGTTAGTTGCGATTGCCACACTCCAAGAAGATTTGAGGGCTGCATGTAGACACGTAAAGCATGTGGCTCTTTTTTAAACTCAAGAGAGTGGGGTAGAACAATAGAGAGAGAGAGAGAGAGCATGGTAACACCGAGTTTATGATTTTAACAGAGAGTTGACTAGAATAGAAAGAAAGAGTTTTGTGTCTAGTGTTATCTAAGTCTTGCATGTGTTTGTAATATAGTTAGAACTGTGTATGAATGAGGAAAAGAGACTAGAGCACATGGTTCAGATCTTTGTTATGAATGTTGTATGATTTTAGACCACCTAGCATAGACCTTTGTTATGGGTTTAAATTGTATACAAATGCATTTGTAGATAATTAATGAAATATGAAGTCCTTTCACTCTGCAATCTCATGTGGGTTATGGTTTGAATGTATATTTTCTTTAATTTTTGATGCATAGTACTATGTTATTTAGCCATGGATAAATGAATGTATGTATACCCGAGAGGTTTTCATGTATGCTATGTTCCTTTGCATCCGACATAAGATTATCGGTCTTTGTGATTCACATGGCATCTCGGGTGAGATCTTCTTTGGTCCTAGACCGAAGATTGAATATGTCAACGCCTTGGGGTTTTGTTGGTCCAAGCTTGATGAACCTTGGGTCTTAAACCCCCCAATGAGGAGAGTGGATAAATATCCAACATGTTGTAGGAAACAACATTCTATTGGCAATGGAACCAATGTTTTGTTATTTATGGAGATATTCTCACTAACACTTTTGGTAGACAAGGAAATCAACAATGCGCTACAATTATTCAGATCCTTACTAGTTATGCCATGGACATAACCAAAATGACTAACTAAATGAGATAAACTAAAAATCCTCAATTAATCAAATATGTGCACTAAATAAAAACAACAATATTAATTAACCCAATTAGTACTAGTGCACTAAGAAAAGAGGTGATAAGGATCACTAAAGACCAATATTTATGTTGTCAAATAGCTAATAAAAGGACTCTGCATTGATCTAATATATATAAGGATATATAGAGATTTAACATGGTTTTATTACAACCTAATCCAATAACATAAAAACAATATCTAAGGTTGCAAACTATGCTACTTGGGTTCATAGGTTTGTCCTTAAACCAGCGTGCTACTCCAAAATAACTTTTTTTTATTATAAATGCTTATCGTATGCCCATGAAGCAAGTGTGCACCTTCCCAATATGAGAATATATTCAATTAAGAGAATTCATCTTGCAACATTCAACTACTCAAGCTTCATTCGACTAAGAAGTAATGAGTGGGGGGCATCTATTCCACCAAAGTCGCCTAAGATTCATACTTGGCCTCAACTGCTTTTGCTAGCACTAGTGTAAACATGAGCATGAGAATAAGCTCAAGAATGTCTTTGGAGAGACTTGAACCCAAGTGGGGGAAATATCATTGCTCTACTTTCACCAGCCTAATAATCCACCATTGAGAAAATTACCTTATTTTACAATACAATATGTTCATATATCGATGCATGCAACACAATACACGAAAGTCACTAGCACAATACAATGAACATACTAGATTGAAATAGGGGCACATATAGTTTCTACCTAAGAGCTAAAATTGGGTTCAACCAACTTTGTTTTCACCCACATGTATGCAGTTTAGTTCCCCACCTTTGCAACCAAAGGCATTTTAAGGACAAACTGCCTTAGCTCCTGACATATACAATTCCACAATTTCCTTTAGTTTTTTGAAATATATTTCTCGGATAGTTCTTGATAGAATTCATGAAGATAGAAGGAAAAACAATACCCTATGGTGTTATGCAACCTAATGGTTTGAGGATGAATCAACACTTAATCGTTGTAGTGTTATGTGTGGTTTTACATGGTGTTGTTTTCGGGTTTAGATCCCTTGCAAATGGATTTTGAAGATTAATCTTAGGCTTTGTATTAGTTTACGTCCCTACAATTTACATTGAGTTCATGGCCAACATAATGTTTAAAAATATTTTGTTTTATTTGTGCTTTAAGCACCGTCATTGTATACATGAAATCTCTTTCCTCTAACCAAGAGTACAAATTAACCCAAATATAGTTTAGACTACAATGTGATGTACTTTTGAGCTTCAAATTGTTAATATCATGATTTATTATGACAGATCAGTGTCTTGTTTATGTGTTCTGATTTGGGTTATGTTATATTTATTTCATGTGCAGTTCTAACGATCTTAGATAATGCACTTTATATTAATTAAGTTATTCATCTATTTTAGTATGATTATGAATTAAGTTATCAATTAAAAAAGATTGATGTTTTTTTATATTAAGTGTTAGCACACTTTCAATTACTCATTCTAGCACTTTGCTTTTTTTCTTAGTACAAACATAACACAATCAACAATCACTTTAATGCATGACAATTTTGTCCTTGGCATATTACAATGCCAAATTTAGTAGTATTACAATGACACTAAAGCTATGAGATGGTCTTACATGAGAGTAAGTGAGTTGCCACTACAGTTTTAGAATGCAATATTACTTTCACACCCCTTTATGTAAAATCATTATTGGCCCTTTGTTATCAAACCTCATTATCATTGTTCCATGTGAAAATTGAGCTTCTTATGGGGAGGATATATATATAAATGGGTATTGCCTTTACAAATTCAATTTTCATTTTCCATAGTCATGTTGGGTTTCTTATACTCCACATTTGTGCATATTCATTTAAACCAAATAGTGAAACATGATAAAATAAGAAATTTCAAGTTTGTGTTGTAAACTACCAAAACAAAATTTGGTTCTAGATGTTGAATAAATGTAGTGGAAATAATTTGCCTAAAAAAGTTTAATGTATAATGCAACATGTTTTGTAAGAATAGGATAAGTTGGGGCTTTTATAATTGTACATTTCTAAAACATCATTCCTAATGTGTATAGGACTTTATGAAATATATCAAATGAGAAAATGTCAAATGTATGAATTTCAATTATTTATTAGAAAAATATAACATGGATAATGCACATTTCTTATAAAATTGTAATGAATTTCAAAATAAAATTTGTGGATCCACTTCATGAATTTAAAATAATAAGTTCAACAAATAAATGAATCAATCCTTTTGAGAATGCTTTAAATCAATCTATTCCCAAATAGAATATAATAGAATATATCAGATAAGCAAATTGCATCATATTAAGAATAAATAGCAATTGGAACAACCATAAGTAAGATATTTACACATAGAAAATGACTCACAAAATATGACATCAAAATTGTTAGTAAAAAGATTATCAAACTTCTTACTATCAATTTATTCATTTCCGTCTTAAATTCACATACTCTTCACATAGCCTAAAGAGTAGAGTAGAGGAAAAACTTGTACTTACTACCAAACTTACCACTAAGGATTTGTCCATCTTCCATCCTCCTTATTCTCTTGATATTCTCATATTCAAGAGAGTAAAAGATACTTCAAACTAAAGCAGTTTGATTCCAATAGACCAAACAATACAATACAACAAATCAAAGTTGACCAGACAATAACAGAGTAACAATGTCTCCAACAAAATACAGCAATCAACAAACAATAGAGACTGGTCTCTAGAAGACACCAAACTTCCTCATAATTCAATTGTTGCACCTCTGGCACCCTGGTCTTTGCTATCTCTGTGACTTGGTGTCTCATCAGGCCATCCATGCTTTGAGATATCATATTTCTCACCATCTCCCCACAGAGCATAAGCTTCCTCGCCATGAACTGCATCATCTCCAATCAGAAGTTGCTCATCTGACATCCTTAAGGGGATCACCAGCCTTATCACAAGCAAGATTATGCTTGTCATTACAACATTCCACCCTATTATAAAAGCTGCTCCAGCCAGCTGCTTAAGGAATTGCACCCCACCCTTACCCCTATAGAAGGCTCCCCTTGATTCTGGGTCTGGTAGGAATAATGCACAAAGATGAGGCTCCGCGAAAAGACCAGTAAGTGCTCCACCCAATATTCCTGCAACAGCATGAGTATGGAATACGCCAAGTGTGTCATCAACCTTCTGTAATAGAGTTGATTTCTTATGAAGAACCATCATTGTGAACCAGGGGACGCTTCCAGACACAACACCCATTGCAATGGCTGCCCATCCTTGCACAAGACCTGAAGCACAAGGAATATGGATAATGGACATCAATACCATGTATGGTCAGATTGCTTTTTTGTTTTGAATTAGAAAGTCCAGTTCCACAGTATTTTATTGGGATTACTCATAGTTCAAATTAGGTCCAGGTCTCTTCCAATTTCATTTTATTTTCTGTTCACTCAGAACAAAGACACATCGATAATCTATAATTGTTCATTAGATTCCTTAAAACTGCCATAAAGCCCTTCCTACATATTATATTGTGAACTCTCTGGACATTTGATTTCAATGAATTATTAAAAATTTCTTAAAGGAGATCAGAATATGAAAGCAATACCTGCAGCAGGGGTAATGCAGACAAGTCCTGTTATCATTCCCTGGACAGCTCCAATGACAGAGGGTTTTCCAAAAAATATGCTATCCATGCAAGTCCATACCAGGAGACTGGTGGCTGCACATATGTTGGTATTTAACACTGCCATCGATGAATCAATGTTGGCAGCGTAAGGATCCCCTCCATTAAATCCAGCCCACCCCATCCATAAAAGCCCTGCTCCAGCCAGCATTAGCAGGACATTATTTGGAGGAAATCTTTCACGGTCCTGTTTTAGCCGAGGTCCAACCTGAAAAAGCAAAAATATAGATATGACAAACCGTCTCCATAAAAAGCAACACATATCATATTTTTTAACCTAAGGGGAAATCTAAGTGATACTTCCCAACATTTGTGTATGGTATCCCCTAGTAAATTTGTTGAGTTAGACTAGTGCATCTAAATCAGGGGATTTGAAGTGGGCACTTGCTCCCATGGTACTAACCAAATGCTCAACAACATTGGCAACAACCAGTTGAAGTGATCCCTTGAACTAGACTACATGAAAAACTAGACGAATGATCCCACCAAGATGCATGCCATTTCTTTTCTAGTATCATCAATTCTGAATTTGAATTGGGCACTTGCTCCCATGAAACTAACCAAATACCCAACAACATTGGCAACAACCAGTTGAGGTAACTCCTTAACTAGAAATGACGAAAAACTAGACGAATAATCCCACCAGGATGCATGCCATTTCTAGTATCATCAATTCATGTCTGTGGAGACGGATGTGTCTGAATAAATACTGTCCGGAGAAGCATAGGAAGGATTGCTCGTCCGCTCTATTCGGGAAGGAAGGGAAGCACCAGAAGCACAGAAAGCTAGTTCCTACGCATTAAGCTCCTACAGCCGATTGGCAGAACCCATTGATCCACCAGAGACAGTGGCCTATGGGAAGAGGGAAGGTAGGCGTGGGGCATGGGAGAGAGGGATGGAGGGAGGGTTACATGGCAGCTGGAGGACCAGCAATGCGTATCACATGTTGAATGAGCGAGCAAGTACAATAACAAGAAATTAAACATACCCAAAAAGCTGCAGTGAAACCTGCAATGCCTGAAGAGAGGTGGATGACATAACCTCCTGAATAGTCCATCACACCCCATTGGTAAAGGAATCCTCCTCCCCATACGCTGAATGCTCCGACTGTATATGAGAAGGTGAGCCATAATGGCACAAATGCCATCCAGGCCTTGATATTCATTCTTCCCAGCACCGAACCAGCCAATAAAATCAATGTTATTGCTGCGAAAACAAACTGGAAATACACCATGGTAGCCATAGGATAGTAAGGT
>ML843255.1:0-20051 GCA_009831015.1 Picea engelmannii
CGCTGCTTCTAAAGCTGCCATCTTCTTGAAACATTTTGACTCATCATGATCATCTTTATCACAAAATTTTCAATGTCTGTTAGTATTCTTACTTTTATATTCTGCGCCTTTGTCACCATTAGGAGTGGAAGTTGTCTGAGTGGGTTTAGGACCCTTATATTGCTTGTTGTTATGGCGAGGATGTTGCTTCTTGGTATTCTTGGGTTTATCTTTCTGATGGGCAACTAAGGATTTTTTGGAGGTACCTGCAGTGTTGATCACTCCAAGTTGTACTAGCTTATCTTGCTCTCTAATCAAAGAATCACAAAAGTTCTCAAGATTGGGTTTTTGTTAAGTTTCCCCTAGAGCCTCTTGCATGGCATAAAAGGTAGATACAAACACAGAATATGCACTACCTAGCCTAAAAATAATAATATAGATGCAACGATATTCATCTCTCTTTATCTTACATTCTTCACATAGAGTTCTGAGTGTTTTAAACTTAGATAGATAGTCTTCAATGCAAGAAAAATCACTTGTAATTAAAGTTAGTACTTGATTTTCTAATTGTTGTGCTCGAATAATATTGTGTTTACCAAACACAGATTCAATATTTTCCCAAGCTTCTTTGGGTTTATCAATTGATTGAAGGTGGAACCTTAAATAAGGAGAGATGGACATTCTGATTAATCCATGTGCTTTGTCATTCCTATTATCCCATTTGGCTTTCTTATCAACATCAGTGGGTGTTGTTTCCTTTCCCAAGGTAATCTGGTACAAGCCTTTACTTCTTAATAAATACTCCATATGGGATTTCCATTGGAAGTAGTTGGTGCTTGTAAGTAAGAGATTACTTGTAGAATCCATATTAAATATGTAGATAATACAGATTTAAAAAAATGAAACTGATGATCTGAATGGAAAGAGCTCGAAAATTTATGTGGTTTAAAAAAAAACGACACTGAAAATGGACTTCGGATGTGAGAGTTATGCCCTTTTTTAAAAAGGCATAAACGGTAACCAAGGGACCACGTGGTAGTGTAAGTTGCTTTATGAAGTGACCCAATTTTATAGGGATCACTTTTACAAAGAAGAATTGCATGAAAAATAAATAACTCTAAAATAAAATATTAAAGCCACTTATAGTGAGTCACTATAACTCAAGACCTCTTACTTAATAAGGCAAATTTTAACCAAATGGTCTAGAAAAATGTATTGTAATGTTCAGAAGGAGGATTGGGGGTGTTTTTTTTGTTGTTGTTGATGGCTTTGGAGAGCGTGCTAGAAAAAAACTCTTTTCACACAAGAAAAAAAATTGTGCTTATCGATGACAACAAGGGTTAGATCTCGGTTAGCTTACTCGTAAGATGCACATTTTCCTATCTGTTTTTGGTTTGTCGAGATTCCACAGGGCATAGGGAAAAGAGAATACACAGATATAAAAGAGTAGCAACCCAGAAACAATTAATATCAAACCAAAATAAAACTTTGTAAAAAAATAAAAAATGTGTATTCAGGCTTTATACCTCCGAATCTGACTGTAATGGTCGTATCTTGGGAAAATGGAAACCTTTTCGAGTGAAACAAAAAGTGTTCCTGACTGAAATGAGTGATTCAGATGCAATGGAACAGTCCTCTTATCCCAAAAATGACATAAAAAGGAGATGAGACAACTCGGCTTCACGATCTTGATCTACAACAGGAGCGGGTCTTCAAACAGGCTCTGATACCATGTTCGACAACACATGTATTCCAATAGAGGATGAACACCTTCAATAACCACTCACATAACCAGATCAAAGATAAACACATCGATTTTTTCACGTGGTAAAACCTCTACAAGCAAACATCCACAGCCACAGCAAACGCGGCCACCTGGAGCAGTTTATTAATGCAAAGAAAAAGATTATAGAGATATTTTACAAGAGAGTTTCTCACAATCGATCATCGGAAAATGACCCTCCATAATCTTTAAATAGAGATCATGGACCAATCAAGTGTTAAGCCATAGATCAATGGCCATTAAGATCGAGGAGAGTATGAACCGTCAGATCACTCTATGTCGGGAACATATTGTGATTGTCGGATTTCCTAACTACAAATGCAAACTAATGCATACTAAAGAAACACACTTTTACCTAACGACACATTAGACCAAGTAGATCTTAACTAACTCCTAAGTGTCTAAATATTCTCACAAAAAGAGCCCTACACTGATTCACCCCGCCCTCTCAGTGTGGTCGGTGTGTCCAACACACTCTGCCTCCAGCTTTATCTCACATTCTTCACATAAAATTATGAGTGTTTAAAACTTAGATAGAGAGTATTTAATTCAAGAAAAATCATTTGGACTTAAAGTCAGTATTTGATTTTCTAACTGATGTGCTCGAATAATATTTTGTTTACCAAACTTAGATTCAAGCTTTTCTCTAGCTTCATCGGGGTCATCAATTTCTTTAAGGTGGAACTTCAAATCAGGAGAGATGGGAATTTCTTTGTCCACATGCTTCGTCACTCCTATTAGCCCATTTGAATTTCTTATCATCATTAGTGGGTTCTTTTTCCTTTCCCAAGGTAATCTGGTACAAGCCTTTACTACTTAATAAATCCTCCATATGGGATTTCCATTGGAAGTAGTTAGTGTTGGTAAGCAAAATATTATTGGAATAAACCATATTAAATATGTAGATAATATGGATTTAAAAATTGAAACTGATGATCTGGATGGAAAGATATTGAAAAATTAGGTGGTTTAAAAAAATGGCTCTGAAAACGGACTTTGGATGTGAAAGTTATTTCCTTTTAAAAAAAGGCATAAACGGTAACCAAAGGACCACGTGGTGGTGTAAGTTGCTTTATGAAGTGACCCACTTTTATAAAAAGAAGTGGAGATCACTTTTACAATGAAGTTACTTTATAAAATAAATCTGCATGCAAAATAAATAACTCTAAAATAAAATATTAAAGCTACTTACAGTGATTCACTTTTATACTTGAAGTGAAATACACTTTACAATGGAGCATGATTTTTTTCAAAAAAAAAGTAACAAAAAGAGAGACTTGAACTCAAGACCTCTTACTTAATAAGGAAACTTTTAACCAAGTGGGCTAGCAAAACATATTGTATTTTTTAGCAGGAGGATTGGGGGTGTTTTTTTTGTTGTTGTGGAAGATGACCTTGGAGAGCGTGCTCATAAAAAACTATTTTCACACAAGAAAAAAATACCGCTTCTTGATGACAACAAGGGTTAGATCTCGGTTAGCTTACCCGGAAAATGCACATTTTCCTATATGTTTCGAATTTTCTGAGATTGCACAGGGTGTGGGGGAAAGAGAATACACGTATCTAAAAGAGTAGAAACCTAGAAACAAACTATATAAAACTAAAATAATACTCTACAAAAATTTAAAAAGGGGGTATTTAGGCTATATACCTCCGGATCTAGCTAAAATGATCGTATATTAGGCAAACAAAAACCTTTTCGAGTGAAACGAAAAGTGTTTTTGACTGAAATGAGCACTCTGGATGCAATGGAATAGTAATCTCATCCCATAAATGTATGGAATTAGCAGAAAATATAGATGAGACAACTTGTCTTCACATTCTCGATCTAAAATAGGAGTGGGTCTTCAAACAGGCTCAGATAGCATGTTCAAAAACACGGGTATTCCAATAGAGGAAGAACATATTCAATAACCACTCACACAACCAAATCAAATATCAACACAATGATGTTTTGATGTGGTAAAACCCCTACGGGAAAACATCCACGGCCCCAGCCAACGCGACCACTTAGAGCAAATTATTAATGCAAAAGAAAAATATTACAGAGAGATTTTACAAGAGAATTTCTCACAATCGATCATAGGAAAATGACCCTCCATGCTCTTTAAATAGAGATCATGGACCAATCAGGTGTTAAGTCACAGATCAATGGTCATTAAGATCGAGGAGAATATGAACCATCGGATCACTCTATGTCGGGAACATATCATGACCATCGGATTTCCTAACTACAAATGCATACTAATGTGTACTAAAGAAACACACTAAGAAACACACTTTTACCTAATGACACATTAGACCAAATATATCTTAACTAAATCCTAAGTTTATAAATATCCTAACACTTCCCATGTCGCCTCTTCCATTGGTAGGTTCTTCCATTTGACGAGGTACTCTATAATTGCTCAAATTATCAATTGCTTAATCCTTGTTTCAAGGATTGTTTCTGGTTCTAGCATTATTTTCCGTTCTTCATTAATCACTGGTAAAATATTTTGGACTGGGATCTTGTTGCCAATGACCTTCTTTAAGAAAGAAACATGGAATACTGGATGTACACATGAAGATGGAGGCAACTCCAATTTGTAATCCATACTTCCAATCCTTTGCAAAATCTTAAAGGGGCCATAATATTTGGGTGTTAATATATTGTCCATATTTTTTTACTTGAGGGATATTTGTTTGTATGGTTGTAGCCTCATAAATACCCAATCCCCCACTTCAAATTCCCTTTCATTGTGATGTTGATATGCTTTTTGTTTCATCCCCGAGGTGTAGGACAGTTGGTGACAGAGTGTGTTGTTAAGGCACTCTATGATGTTAAAGTCACCGGTTTGAAACCTGCGGGGACAAAAATCCAACCATGTTAAGGGTTCATGTGGCTCGGGTCGGGTGCGATCCCCAGGAGATTTTGACGGCTTAGATGCCCCTGAGTCACGATTTCTTAGCCACATGTTAGTCCCACATGCCACGGACAAACTAACAAACAAAAAAAAGATATGTTTGTCGTTTCATCCTATTTTGTGCCATAACCAAGTTGTCATTCAATAGATTGAGAACCTCTTGTTTGTTCCCTATGTGGTCCTCCATTGTTTCAAAATTTTCATTCCCTTTCAAGGGTGAGGTAATGGATGCAAGATTATATCCATAAAGTGTTATAAATGGGAACATTTTTTATGAATAATGGAAGGATGTGTTGTACCACCATTTTGCCAAGGGAAACCACTTGACCCATTGTGTATTTTTATCATATGCAAGGCAACAAAGATATCCTTCTAGAAATGTATTCACAATATTAATTTTCTCATTAGATTGAGAATAGTAAGATGAGGTGTAAGCCAATTGAGTACCCAAACAAGAAAATAATTTAGTCCAAAAATTTATAGTGAAAATTGGATCTCTGTCACTTACAATAATCTTGGGGACTCTATGTAGCTTTTGAATTGTTTCCATCAATTCTACAGCTAGTGTTCTTGCTTTAAAAGGATGAGAAAGAGAGAAAAAATGGTCATACTTTGTCAGTGGATCCACTACTACCATGATGACAATATTTCCTTTGGATTTGGGTAAACCTGTAATAAAATCCATTGAAACTTATTCCAATGTTGAATTTGGTATATCTAATGGTTTTAGGAGACCTGGTATCTTGATTGTCTATCCCTTATTATGTTGGTAACCAAACATTTAGACACAAAATTTTGAACATTTATTTTAAGACCTTCCCCCAAAAAAATCCTTCTTGATCTTGCGATAAATTTTCAAGAATCATGAATGTCTTTCCATAGAATAAGTGTGTAATTCCATAAGGACCTTTTGTTTGAGTTGGGAATTCTTACATAAATATAGGCAATCATGATACCATAACAATTTGTTCTTTCATACAAAATTAGCTAATGAACTAGGTTCTTCTTGTACTTGTTGAATTATCTTTCATACCTCTTGATCTTGCTTTTGTTTTATCCTTTCTTCTTGTACAAAATTAGATTGTGGGATAGAAATAGCACATAGCGAACCTTCTATGTCTTCTTCTTTCCTTGAGAGGGCATCTACCACAACATTATGTTTTCTTTTTTTGTAGATAATTTCAAATCCATAACCCAACATCTTTGTAACCCATTTGTTTTTCTCTTCAGAAGATGATCCTTACTCCAAGAAGTAATTCAAACTATCATGATCTATTTTTACTTTGAAATGTCTTCCTATTAGGTAAGGGTGTCATTTTTGAATTGCATGTAGTACGGCCAAGATTTATTTTTCGTAAATGGTTTTGAGTAATGTTTCCTCCTTTAATTTGGTTTCTTTAAAAGGAAAAGGCCTTCCTTATTACATTAAAATTGCACCAACTCCATGGCCTGAGGCATCACACTCCACAAAAAATGTTTTTGTAAAGTCAGGTGGGGCCAGGATGAGAGTTTTACAAATAGCCTCCTTACGTTTTTCAAAATATTTGGTTCATTCTTCAGTCCAAGAAAATGTTTCCTTCTTTAATATTGTTGTTATAGGTATTGTTATTTGACCATAGTTCTCGAAAAACTTGCAGTAATAGCATGTTAATCCTAAGAATACTCTAAGCTTCTTCAAGGTTTTGAGAATTGGCCATTCGCTCGTAGATTTAATTTTGTTAGGGTGCACTTTTACACATTCATGAGATGCAATATGACCCAAATATTCCACTTCTTGAACCCCAAAGACACACTTGGAAGGTTTTGCATAAAGTTGTTTCTCTTCAAATAGTTGTAATACTCCGACAACATGTTGTACATGATCTTCCCAACATTTGTTGTATATTAGTATGTCATCAAAAAATACTAACATAAATTTTCTAAGAAAGGGAATTAAAATATAATTCATCGAGCTTTGAAATGTTGAAGGTGCATTAGTAAGTCCAAATGTCATAAAAAAAAACTCATAATGACCTTTTGTTGATGTTCAGATTAGTCATAATCCTAACCGCAACCTCATAAGGATAAAATCCCCCTAAGTTTGTATAGAGGTGGTACTCTTCTGTAATTTTCCAAAATATGTTGCTCGATGGTCTTGGATTGGACTTCCAAATGAGAGAATGATAAACAACAAACCCCAAATCTTTATTTCTTTAGTTTATGTAAAGAATGGTTCTTGATAACCAAATTTCTCCTTGAGTGAAATATTTCCTTGGAAATGGACCAAGCAACTTCTTGACAATAAAAATATGAAGAAGGGATTCAATATCAAAATAAATACATGCTCAACTTCAGATTAAGGGATTTTTCCCTTGTGATCATGGGTGTTAATCATAGCAGAGAAAGACCAAGTGAAAGATATAATTGTCTCCCCACAGCGAAAAACACACAAAAACCAAAGAAAATAAGTACTTTAATTAGGAGAAAGTAGGGATAGAGATCAGGAGAAAAGAAGGTGCACCTTGTTCTCTTGTTTGATGTCGATCCCTGCTCCAATTCGCTGAAGAATTCCTGATCTTCTACCGGAATCAATCTACAAGACAGATGCAAAACTAGGGCATGACGAAAGTAGTTATATGATCATAAACATGTGCATGTTCTACATCATATTCAAAGTAAACATAAAGATAAATGTACAATGAAGACAAATCTTGGGGAAAATGAGCTCTTTTATTATTATCAAGTAGAAAAGGTAAGTAACAACCTTGTCCAGCCTCATGCACCATCTTGAAGCCAACAGTATGGGTTCCTCCAGGAATCCTCAAGCATCAAATCAACCAATAAATACTTCTCTCAATGACTTAGATAGGGATAAGGAGGCACCCTATAGTCACATAAAAGGAGAAAGAATCTCTAGAAAAGAATTTTCCGGATTAAAGGGGATGTTGCTTTAAGAATATAGGGAAAGGAGGCTTGTTAGATGTTGGCAGCATAACTTTGCACCAAGGGACTTGTGTTTCCATATTTATCCCTCTATGGTTGTTTTATATCTTCCCAAAGAGGTTTGGGGAGTTGGATTTCATTATGTACGGGCAAGGGTCATTGGGAAACGAGCCCAACCGAAAACTCCGCCTGAAAACATGAAATTATTTTATTTTTCACCAAAAATGAGGGCATCCTTGGGTTGTAGTGAGGAAAGGTGTGGATGTATGTGTGTTGCACCAGGGAAATCCACAGATATACTCGTAAAGCATGTTTTTTAGATGATTTTTGGAGGTGACTTTTCGGGAAAATTCTAGAAAGCATTGGGAAAGGGTTAGGTGATGGCACAAAAGAATAAGTGTGGCATTTTGTGATATAAAAAATACCCCCTAATGTGTGACGTCAAAAGGGTAGAATGATGGTCAAAATACAATATGAACTTTCAAAGGTGAGGATGCATCGAAGTATCCATAGAGGTTCCCGAACAACTAATCCAAAAATCAATAACCATCAGTAAAGATCAAGCAAGAGTTTTGTTTCCCAAGTTGGGCATACCCATGCTCAAGAGTCATAAAGCATGACCGCCAAAGAAAATACATTGCGTATCCATGGTACATATGAAATTATGGCTAATCCCCATGGCCATGAACAATACACAATGGATCCATGTGATAAATATGAATTCGAAATCATGGCCACGAAGAATACACAGTGGATCCATGTCAAAGTGGATCATAACCATGAAGACATACACAGTGGAGCTATGTCTCAATATCAATAACATAGGATATCTGGAACCAAGAGAGTGAAAAATTTGATCCTCTGCAAGTACCAATGTTTGTGAGGTGGCACCATATGAGTCAGGAAGGAGCACAAAATAGATGGTTCTCATACTTCACCTGAAGTCTTCACAACGATATGTCATGGTACAAGTCTACACTATGTGAATAGATGAATCGAAGTTGAACACAGTGAGACATCGTTTGATTACTGGTAATTGATGTATATCGTTAACAAATGAGAGAAAACCCACCAATAATGATGATGGGAGTCAGGGTACCATGGTACTATATAACAAGTGCGAATAAATGAGTTGGCATCGAACACCTGGTAGAAACTATCAAGTAGGGGACATTGATGTATTCCCATTTTCAATAGTGAGGGAACCTGCCATTGATGACTGCAAGTCCCAAGGTACCAAACATATCTCTAGATTCCTCTCCCAGAGCAATATGTGTCGAATTTAATGGGATGGAATCCGTTGGAAGGGAGACATTAAGGCATCCTCCATCATCCATCATGAGGGGTGGTGGAAGGACAAAGATTTAGAAGATATTGGATGAAGAGATTGATAATTGTGATGATGAGACTTGACTTGGTAATGTCAACTTTCAAGGTCAAAGGCTAACTATAGAATGGCTGACACAGGTTGAAAATTTTCCCTTGAACAGAAGCACGACACATTATGTGACCTGGGTTGCATGACTCATAAATTGGGATACATTTGTGACATAGGAGGTATCAACAAATGCTCCATATAGTTGGAAGAATAACCAACCAAGGGATAAAAAAATCAAAGAGGGAAAAAGTCTTCTAAAGCCATACTAAACCCAAAACGATGAGATACTAACTCAATATTGTGCTTTGTTCAAGGGTGACAAGATTGTTGCCAACAAAAGAGATTAGATGTTTTCCCATTCTTCTTTTTTTTTTTTTCCATGTTATAGAACCTGAAAAGGAATAAAAGAATTCTTATTGTATAGTGGAGGAAACAAGTGTCATGGGAAAATAAACTAGTTCCATAGAGCAAGGAACATATCTATGCTCAATGAAAGGAAAGCATGTGCAGGATAAGGACACTCGAGGAAATGTCTCCTACATGGATAAGGTGTCAAGTCGAAAAGACATAAATTGAAAGGTTGGGAACTGATAAGAATGCATAGGCAATTGGTTCAACAACATCATGTTAAAGCCGACATTAGGCCTAAAAGTGTGAGCAGTCAATATGCATATGCAGATCTGACTCATCTTTGGGAAGTAAACCTCCCATAATGGTGTTTTTTGTAAGTTTAGTCTCCAGGGCCCGAAAAAGAATAAAATCATACCAAGGAGAACTCTTCTGGTCACGGTAGGGCCAGATTATTCATTTTTCATATATAGTCCAATCGGTACGGAAAAGGTTTAAACTTATATCAAAAGGATGCCTCTTCAAAACCTTTTTAATGGGTGTGAAAAAGAGAAGATCACTTGACTAGCTTTTCAATTTTAAGGAGTCTGAAAAGATATTAACTATGGACTCCCTCGTCCTTTTTCGTAAATTAAGTTCCCTCAGCCTGAAAAAGTATAAAACACAACATAGGATAACTCTTCTAGCTCGTAGACTAGAGTATTCCATTTTTGTAAGTAGTGTTGTCCAGTCCAAAAAAATGGCTAAACTTGTTTTGGACAGACGTTCCTTCGGATCCATTTAACGAGTGTGCAAGGAACAACGCCACTCGACAATATTTTCAATTTTAAGGAGTCTGAAAAGAGATTAAATATGAACTCCATAATGTTGTTAAGGAGCATCATGTAAGATAGGCGTCCTGCGGAAAAATGCCAAAACGAGAAACAATAAGAAGTATTAATTTCAAACGCAAACTCATGGTGGGACTAAACAGGACCCCCGAGCCTAGACACAGCCTTGCAAAATGAGCACCAAAATGATAAAGGATTATATACTAGAGAACCCATGGAAGGTAGGATCTACCATCAATCGAGTGATGTTTTAAGTAGAGAGAAAGGCTTCATCATTCGTTGATGGAATTGACCTTAGGTTTAGACGGTAATGGTAACTGAGAATGCAACAGTCTGAGTGAAATGCACCCTAACCTAAATGCCAATTATGAACACATTACTACCCAAATTCTTGTACAAGACTCGGCCAATCGATAATAAAGGTACCAGATAAAATGTCTTAAGACCTACAACCACAACGATAATGCTACAAAATTTGATCATTAGTTGAAAATTTGGAGAAAATCAGGAAACTTTAGAAAGTGGGTTTTCAACATTTTAATAAATATCGGTATAATTACCCAATTACCATTCTATTTTTACCATTTCACCCAAATAATTACCGAAGTGACTAAAACCTTTGAAGAGAAAAATTGTGAAAATGCAGATCTTGGAGCAACTCTACCACTCGCCACCCACAACAATTAAGTATTCCATATTTGTCTTGCATTTCAATTATTCATTTTGTCAATTTTTTCCAAAAATAAAGCTTAAAGACACTTTTAAAAACTCGAACCTACGCATCTATGGGCTACCTTAAGGAAACCCATGGATGTCCACAACTGGTGGAAACACCAGCCACGGATATTCGCAATTGTTCTAAAGAAAAGGTGCGATGCACATAAAGGAAATTGAAAAATAAAAAACTAACTCAAAAACGTTTTGGAAAATGATAGGATGTCCATTCTCTAGAGAGAACATGAACATGAGGAGGTGGATCAGGAGGTGTTTGATAACGATAAGTCCAGGCAAGCTCTGCATGCTTGCAACATGTACAATTTTTTCCAAGTTAGCGACATGAGAGAACAAAGGAGATTACTAAATATCCTAATTGACTATTGGAACCCGTATGTCAAGGTATTCATGCTCGTCGGATAGTCTTTGACTATTACGATCGAAGACGTTTACTTCATTATCGGCTTATCGAGGAGAGGGGAAGTACCAAACTTACAATCTTGGGGAGGAGGTTGGAGTATCAATTAGTTTATCAATGGGTACTTCATTGTTGGCACCAAGAAGAGTGTCTTTCAAGTGCCAATCAAACAAATAACCAACTTGAGCCTCTTAGTCATTCTATACACCTTGGTTCGGATCGTGGGATCCAAATCTTTACACTTGGCATCGCAGGAACAAATACATTATGGGGTTTAATGCCTACACCCTACTATGTATGACTGGAGTACCATTATGCTAAACAATATGAAAGCACAGTTAACATACTGCAATCTTAGGAAGGTAAATAAATTCTCCTTTGGAAGTGTCCTATGTACTTTCTTCTTCGAGCGGGTGCCCATGATGAGCCCGTGAACACAGATACGAGGACACTTACGACCATGTCCATCCATGGTCCATTGGACCGAGCTTATAGCTCGCTTATGAGGTGAAAAAATGTCCAACCCATTCGATGGGCACAACTTCTTTGGTTGGTGGGAGCAAATAAATCCTTTCATCGAGGACTACCCATATGCGGGTATCAGCTTCGCCAACGATATAAATGTCATCATCCCTGTCGGAGACAAGCTATAGGACATAGGTAACCTTTCATTTTTGTGTTATTTAATTTTAATTTTTTTTAAAATATAGCAATTTATATCTTTTAGTGAGATCCAAAATACTGACAAGTACCTTTCTTCTATACATACAAAGCAATCGTAAGACCGACAAATGTCCCGTGACATAGTTGACGACGTAGAGAGGAGGCAAGACAGAGAGAAAACGCAGCAAGGACTTTGCATAGTGTGGGATGGAAATTTAATTCCCTCATGCACAATGTGCCTATGGAAACCATTGATGACCTCCCCATCGACATGCAACGACATGTTGTAGGAGTACCCAGGCCATGGTTCTGATTGTTCCAGTGTTTGGAAAACATCGTAGTTTGTTATGATAGAGTGCACCGACTTCAGGCCTAAACATATTATTTTCTCATAGCACAATTTTTTACTTGTATAAATTTATATGACTTTCGAGGGCTAGGAGGCCCCGTACTTTGTACTTTATGGCTCCCATTTTGATATATATATTATTTTGTGTGCTTTATATACATTTTGTGTTTTAATTTGCAAAAGTAAATAAATACATGTGTCTATGTGTGCTTTACTTTACTGATGATATACATGCCAATATAACACATAATTATCATAAGCATCAACTAACTCATTAGCTCTCCTAAGAACATGCTCGTAAGTAATGAACTCAAAAAAAGGTTCCAGAAGATGTACCCTAAGGAAAAATTGTAATAGTACTGGATCTCGAAATCGATATACACCATTTAACTTTAAAACTATCAATTGTGAATCCATGAACACGTGAAGGTAATAAATACCATACGACAATGCATATCGCAAAATCGCAATAACCATGTTATATTTAGAAATATTTTTGGTAGTTTCCTCGAGATACGCACCTCTAGCAGACACTAACTACCTAGAAGGAGAATAAATCACCCAAGCAGTAGATTCTAGGTGTCAAGTATGGTGACTGGCACCATCAATGACTCATTGTGCATCTGCAACACAACAGAAGCACATCAATTAATAATGCAACAAAATGACCTAAAACGTAAACAAAGCTATAGACAATATAAATAATAAAATATAAGAGCGCTAATTCTCAAGCCCTCGGGCCTAATCATAGTACTTCTTCAAGTAGAGCCCATTTATGGGCTCTGAAAGCACATTGCCTTCAAAATCCATCAGATCATAGGATCCTTTCTCTTAAACGTGTCACACGACATAAGGACCGAACCACATGGGGTTGAACTTTCCTACCCCCAAGGCATCCTTGTCCTAGTCTTAGACCAACACAAGGTCTCCTTTGGAGAACACCCTGGGATGGACAGACTTATCATACTAGGACTTGAATCATTTCTTATGTGCTTTGTTTGCTAAAGTTGCATCTTGATGTTGCTCATCGATATGTTCAAGGTAAACTAGGTGTTCTTTAAGATGAGTTGTGTCCAGAAGGAGCTCGACTGCTATATTGAGTGAAGGAACTTCACATTCAATAGGAAAAATCGATTCCACTCCATGAACAAGTTGGAATGGTGAGAAGCAAGTGGCAGTTTTGATTGAGGTTCACTAAGCCCACAAGGTCAGGTAGAGCATCAAGTGTCAATTCATTCGAGTTGAATTAATCATTTTTCTTAGTATTGTTTTTAATGACTTGTTGAAGGCTTCAAATTGACTGTTATCCTGGGGATAGTAAGGAGAAGAGTTTTCCTACCAAAACCCCAGTTTTGATACTAACTCTGACATCATGCAGTTCTGTAAGTGACTGTCGTGGTCAATGGAAATCTCTCTCGGAACCCCAAACCTAGCTATGACCTGATTGAATATGAATAGTGTTGTTATATTCCCATCATTAGAAAAAGTTGGCATAACCTCGGCCCATTTAGTATAGTATTTGATGGCTACAATGATGTAATGATGCCCCCTAGCCGAAGTTGGGTGGCATGTCATAAAATCAACCCCCCACTTGGTGAAGGGGAAAACAATGATGACGGGAAACATAGGAGAAGGATGTGCATGCATTTTTTTAGTGAAAATTTGGCATGGATGACACTTCTTGACCGCTTCAACACAATATTTAAATATCGTAGGCCAAAATCATCATGCGTGCAATTTTTTTGGGGTTGTTTCCAACCCAGACAAGTGACCACCACATTCTCCACTATGGCAGTCATTTAAAACAACCTCCACTTCTTCAACATTTAACCTACGTCGAAGGATCGAGTCCACCCCTCGCTGATACAAAGTATCAGCGATAATGAGGTAGATTTTTGTCGTATGATGGATCTATTGCCACTCATCTCTCGAGTATTTTGGAGGGAACTTTAGAGTTTGGAGATATATAAGGATATCCCCATATCATGGATTGAATGAAGAGATGAGGAAAATGTGCTAATCTGGAAAGGAGTTCGTCGTATCACCTTCCTTGTTCTCTACCGAAAAATCTGGCATTAACTCAGCGAAGACTAAATACTTCTTAGATTTCAGAGACGCAAAGTCCAAATCAAATTCTTGAAACAAAACAATCCACTTGTTATACTTCCCTCCACTAATTATCCTAGTCAAAACATATTGAAATGGATTGATTGTGGCGATGACGGTTGTCTTTCACAATAGAATGTGATGTCGGAGCTGTTGGAAAGAATGAAAAGTTTCCAGCGCCAATTTCTCTACATGTGGATATCTGAGTTCAAGACCCATGAGAGTGCAGCTCAAGTAATAGATGACATGCTCTTGGAGCTCATCATCCTCTTGAAATTGAACCATGTCAATTGAAGACTTGATTGCTGCTAAATATAACAAGTAGCCTTGATTGTAATTAGGGGGACTAAACAAAGGAGTTGAAACCAACACTTTCTTCAAAGCATCAAAAGAACATTGTGTGGATTCGTCCCAACAGAATGGGACCCTTTTCTTCAAAAGGTACATAAATCCCTTTATTATATTAGCATAGTTCGAAAAAAAATGCTTGAGGAAATTTTCCTTTCCTTGTAGGCTCTGAATTTGTCTAATTATAGGTGGGGGAAGAAACTGAGTTATTTCCTCAACCTTCAAAGGGTCAACCATGATCCCTTTTATCAAAACGATGAATCTCAAAATACAACTAGAGGTCACACAAAAAATACACGTATGTAGATTCAATCGGATACTATAGAAATGACATTGTTTGAAAACTAAGTGTAGGTGTAAGATATGTTGGGCCCTCTTGCGTGAGTGAGTCGTAATATCGTCTAAGTATGCCTCCACTATTTTCTTCAAGTCATGAAAGGAAAACATCATGGCTCGTTGGAATGTTGCACCAACATTTTTAGGACCAAACGACATTTTCCTATAAGTGAACGTACCCCAAGGACATATAAAGTCCATCTTGTGTTGGTCTTCCGAACGAATTTCAATTTAATTGTAGCCGGAAAAACCATCCATAAACGAGAATATTTTGCTTCCCGCACACTCATCCAAGATTTGATCAATGAATGGTGTCGGGAAGTTGTCTTTAGGACATGCCTTATTCAAGTCCCTAAAATCCATGCAAACATGGATCGTAGCCTACTTCTTATCAATGGGAACAGGTTTGGAGACCCATTTCGTCAGAGGAACTGCGTAGATAAATCTTGCATTAATCATCTTTTCAACTTCCGCCTTTATTGTCGCTACCTTTCTTGGGTTCACAGGTCTCAACTTATGTCAAAATGATTTTACATTCGCATAGGTTTGAATCTCATGTTGAACTATTCAAGGATCAATTCCAGGAATTTCCTCGTAAGACCATGCGAAAACGTCTCAAAATTCCTTAAAGAGTGTTGTGTATTCAGAAATCTCGCCCTATGATCATTATGCTCTAATAAAGACATTTTTGACAATTTCAGGATTCTTAGAAATGTTGACTGGGATTGTTTCTGATATGTTAGCCATGTTTCCTTCGACGTAGACACAATGTCTAGCTACTGGATTGACTACTCCATCAATGCTTCTAAAAACATCTGACTTGAACTCTTTGTTCTCAACTCGACTAAGTTTAGGGAGGAAATACGATCTATGATGCAAATCCTCACAGGGCCTTTCAACTCCTACCATCACCTCAATAATTGATTTGTCTGACGGAAATATGGTATTTAAACAGTATTGAGAGTTCGAAGAGTTTTGAGCCCAAATAGGCTCAGGAAAGAGATCATCCTCCTCAGTGACTATTGGAGTTTGATCTGAGTCGTTTATGGCATGCTTAATGGCTCGATAAGTGATTTCAGATGCATACAAAGGTTCGGCCATCTCGGCATGGACTCGACCTTCAACCATACTATATGGCGAGGGAAGGGTCCATGGGTCATGCATATACATCATTCTAAATGAAGTGATCCTATTAACTCGAGTAATGCGAACGTACGAAATCGGTGCAGGGAAATCAAAATATCCCATTAGTGAAGGGTACATCCCACAAGCGATGCTCTCAGTGGCCTCCTAATCATTTTCAATCCAACAGACCGTAGACCCTGAATTAGTTGTTGCATCAGAAAGGTTTGACACCACCTTATTTATAGTCATGATACTTCCCTCGTGGAGAAAGCATATAATGTGAAAAATTGTCGAGACGACAATTTTCATGGCATAGGTCCAACTTATTCCTAACAAAATATTATAGTCAAGCGGCACATCAACTACTTCAACCTCTATGCAAACTAACTTACCCTCTAGCGTGACCATACATGAAGGAATCAGACCATGTGGTTGAAATGAGCGTCCATCGAAAGCATTCAAGAGTGTAGGAGAAGTGGTAAGTTCAAGAGAACCGATGGCTTTCCAGCATGACAAAGACATTACACACGTGGAATATCCTTCATCAATGATGGTTCTCTTAACTAAGAGATTGTTGAAAACAACCTCTATATGAAAATATACATGATATGGAAGGTGTGGTCTCACATCAGTAGCATAAAACTTCATAAAGAGCTAACTAGCAGAGTCTCCAACTCCTATAGAAGATAACAACTCAATACCTGCGAAGGGGAACTTTGGAGAACCTCCAAAGCAGACATTGCACAAGGCATCTAAGACAAATCCTCCACAACTGAATAATTGGGAGTATCTCCTGCATTAGGGTTATGCATCGTTCTTTTGTAAATGTCCTTAGTTATGTGTGGCGTTGTTTCTTTCTCAAGCCTCTCTATGTGTAGAGGGGCTTGATCCTCTGAAGTTTTATTACCCTTCTCTGTTGATTTAGGGTTATCATAATTATGATTTCTCATCGACAATTCTACATATTTTAGATTCAAGGAGTTAAGCATGTTTACTACTACTTTATATCTGTCAAAGGGGGGAGCACTTAAAGTGCCCCCTTGTGGGTTGAACTTGGAAGAGCCAGCTTGCAAGTTCTTCCCTTACAGAAAAGGGTTTTGCAACACAACAGGTTGTTGTTGTTGATTCAACTTGATAATTCGTTGGGCTTATTCCATTCATGGGAATTGGTGAGTAAGGTGATCCTCATCAAAAATATTACAAGGAAACTTCACTTTCATTTTCTCATCCTTTTCCCCCTCGGCATTTTTATTCGACCTTTTACTATTACCCCCACCACATTTCTTTCCCTTTCCTTTTCTTTTGTCTCCAGGCTACTGAGGACCCTTCGAATTCTTCATTTTTACATAGTGTACATCGAAAGACTGGGTGGTTGGGGTGGTCGAGCTAGTGGTTGGACTGACCATAAGTTGTTGGATAAAAAGTTTATGCATCTGGCTAGCAGCCAGATCTACGGCTTTTGAGTGAGTAGAATCCATTATGCCATTCGCATGAGGGTTGGAATTTGTCTTTTCCAAGTCGATAGTATATCGTGGTGCGTTCAGCATAATCTTGTATAGCATTCTTAACTGAGAGCATATAAGCTCTAACTGTTTCACCCTGAAGATTGTTTTTCCCTCTAAAAATAGTCTCTATGTCACGACGTCTTTTGAAATATATGGGAGTAAGGATTTTAGGAACCATTCAAGGAGGAACTTCATTGGAACCGTAGCCTTAATCAGGCTCTTCCATATCCTCCATTCCCGAATGTGGTTGGAAATGTGTGTGGCATTGTCTTGTACAAATTTAGCCAGCAATTTTGTCACAGTGTCATACCAAACAAAGAGTTAGAAGTGGTTTAAGAAAACCATAGCTAAATCACCGAACGTAGAGTACTTCCCCCTCTCAAGTTCAATATACCATTTGGCAGCACCTCTAGTGAGAGTATCCTGGAACAAATGAAATCCGATTGAATCATCGTTTAAAAACTTGGACAAGCACCATAAGTGGAATGTCATCACGTGGTCCTACGGGTCTTCATCACTTTTCCCCTAAAACTTGGCAATGTCCGAAGGTAATTTAGTTGGGACCACAGGACAACTACGGTCATGATGAATCAGATCGTTCATCAAATTGGACAAATCTAGAAAAAAAAAAATTGAGAAACGGTAACCTAGGCTGCATCATCAAATAATGAGTGGCCTGAAAAGAAGGTCTTGGATTATAATTGGAACTAAGTTTCCATAAATATTTCTCTATCGAACCAGATATTGGGATAAATCCTTATGGTCCTGTTGAGTTCTCAACACACCCTAAAATTTTTGTGACCGCTTCCTTTTGGGTACCACCTTGTCTTCTACCTTCGATTGTTTTCACCGTGGTTTGAGCCTAATAACCTTCTTATCTGATATGTTTCATATCCAAGTTTCTCTTGAGCATATTCAAAACCATCTTGAGAAACACCACGACTGATAAAGGAACTAACGACCCAGATTTCTCCTGGCTTACTTCAGAAGTTCGACATCGGTGAAAGATTAATGTAACGAAAATTGTATGGGAAGTCAAAGAAGTCAAGTGTCGACATTCTTCGACGTCAACTGATAAGAACATATATTTTACGAATATAGCCTCCAAAAAGATTTCACCAACGGCCGATTCTTTCAGCTTCAACAGAAAAGTGCGATTGTAAGCACCGCACATAGATAAAAGCAACACTGTCGACCACCGAACTCCTGAAACAAGTTCGGTATTGGCGAGAGGGAACTAATTAATTGCTCCAATGACTCTCAGTTTCGGAAGCTATGACCTCTAGTCTTTTCTCAAAAAACTCTCGGTACAAGTGAAATTTCAAGCATGACTTTTATCCACTAGCCGAATATCTTTCCATGATTAATTTTTTTTTTTACAACCAAAATCGATGATCCCGTGGAAGTAGTGATTGATATCAAAGTTTTACAAAGAAAAAACATTAACAAACTCACAACGTAATAACAATGATTCCAAAAGATCTAATATTTTACGCAAAAKATTTAAAGAAGAATACACGTTTGATTCACAGCATGATACTTTTAAACTTTTTCTTTATATACAATCAAAAACCTCCACCAGGATTGGTTTACATACGAATAGACAACCCTGACGACTCGACTAACCTACCTGGTCACCGTGATATTACAAAATTTTACAAAGAAGAAAGACAAAGAGGTGTTAAGCCACACTTCTAGGAACACAGTGCGAGAACCCGCTAACTACGTATCTCCTATGCTTTGGTCCTCTCTCAGGTTGTCTTTTGTGCTTTGTGGTGTCTTATGCTCCATTTTTGTTGCCATCCATTGCACCTCATGTAACTCCACGATCGTGTCTTGTGCTTCCTGAAGTTGTCTCTACAGCCAAACGATGCCCCCCGCGCGACCTTGCGGCGGTGGTATCCTCTGGGTTGTTTCCGCCAACTGACGTTGTAGTTCCTTATTCTCTTGGTAAAGCTCGACTACTACAAATTGAGCCTGCTCTATTTGCTGAGCGTAATTTTTGATGGAAGCATCCAGCTCATCGGTGCTCCCCTTTCTTCTTTTGCCTCCTTTTTTAGTGGTGTTGACCAACTCCGAACGATTGGTAGGAATTACAGACTCCTCGAGGGTTGGACATGCACTCAGTTTATCCTTGGGGAGGTCCCCCTCTCCTTCCCGAGTTTTCTTCTTAGGCCTTCCTCTTCTCTGTGGTTTCGGTCTCAAAGAAGGCGCAGTCTCTAGCTTATTTCTCCCGGACGTATCTGTGACCACCCCAAGCCCATGTTTGGACATTGAAGTTGCCTCCAGGCAGATAGATATACCTCTCGAAGCCCACAGGAAGGAGTCTCAGGTGCGCTGG
>ML843255.1:20151-44783 GCA_009831015.1 Picea engelmannii
TGATGAATGTCTTGGTAGATGAATTATTTTGCTTACCGTGACATTGATTACAGTTGTGTTTCTTTCTCTATGCTAAGTAGTTTACCTTAGCTATGTGATGAATGTCTCGGTAGATGAATTATTTTGCTTACCATGATCTTGATCATATTTGTGTCTTCTTTCTATTAAGTAGTTTTCTCAGATAGCAGTTGGATGCTCTTTCGGTTAAAGTATTATTACTAAGCCCTTTGGAATAGGATCGATGTCTACATGTTTGAGTAGTAGGTTATCCCAAGCTCGACCCCTTCCCAATAATTAAAACACTTGTCCTATCTTCATCAAGTTGGTTTATACTGGCTTGCATCTCTTGTGCCTGCCCACCTAAGAGAAAATACAGGAAAAACTGTCATAACCGAAGGAAGAGAATTCACCAGAAAACACAAAAGCTCATCAATAATTTGGACAAATTGTAAGATTTGGAGAACCATTCCACTCCAAACGCTGCAGAGTCTAATTGGGCCTCTATGGCAGGTTTGGTTCTTGTTGTTGAATTAGGGGATTTAAGCCCCATCAACAGAATTTGTGCTAGAAGGAGGGCCTGAAAATGAATGGTTGAATATGTAAGTTATATGATATTTCGAACAGCCTATAGATTCGTAATGACCCACATACATGCCTAGTCATCCAACAGACAGCCCACCTTTACCAAGTACTCCCAAAGCAGATAAATCACCCCACTTCGAGGAAGGATATCTTCACCCTGAAATACCGTACGCCCTCCCTCACGAGGAAGTTAATCAATTTAGAAGGATTACCAGAGCCTACGCCTGGCAAATCGGGGTGTTTCCCTTCACCCCCATCCTCCCTTGAAGAAAACAACAAAGAATACTAGTAGTCAGCACTCCCGATGAATTTTTCATACACTCCTTTGAAGACTTAATAGATTTCGCGATCACCGAAATCCAAGAACCTCTTGACCTCATACCCGAGACGCCAGCTAGGGACATCTCTGAACCTAACGATCTTTCAGAAGAGGAAGAGACTGACTCCGACTCCAAAGATATGGAAGTGAAAAACAGTCGAGAGGAGGACAAGGAAGTTCCACTTCAAGACAACCAACCTTGGTTGGTCGGGGACGCCATGGTCATCCCTGGATGAGTACACAATCTCCCTCGGCACACAGAAAAGTTGCTCCCCAAGTATGATCCTGAAACCTCAGTATTTCCCGAAAATCATATCAAGAAGTTCATACTCACGATCAGGCTTATGAACATTTAACATGAAGATGTGGTATGCAGACTTTTCCCCTACATGTTTGAGAACTTGGCTTCCACTTGGTATTTTAACTTGCCAGTAAGATCCATAACCAGCTGGACTAAGTTCCAAAAGGGTTTCCTAGAAAAATTTACCGAAGAAACTACCACGGGAGCCCTTATGGCCAAATTATTCGTAGCCACCATGACCCCAAAGGAAAGGGTCAAATATTTCAATCAAAGATTCATGACTATCCTAAACAAATTTCAGCCCGCGGTGAAACCGGCTCAAGAGTTGCAAATCGAGGTCTATGCCAACGCGCTTCCGGCCTCTATTTCCATTTTCGTTAAAAGAGCCACTAAGCAAACCCTCATGGAGAATTTTGAAGAGGCCAAGATGATAGAGTTCCAAATGAAAGGGTGTAAAGAAGTCTAGGCATATCTAGTGATAAAAGAAAGCCAGCCCCCTCCCAGAAGAGGAATCCTCTTGACTAGACCGTCAGGGAAGCTGGCTAAACCAACTCCCGATAAGGGTAATGGAGATATAGAAGACCTGCAACGCATGGTCAAGAAACTATCAAATGAGATTATAGATGAAAATAAATTTGGGTGAGGGAAACCAAGGCCAAATACCCTATAAGTCTTTCTTTAAAAGAAACCATCATTTCAAAGCAATTGAACCTCCCCCAGCCAACCTAAACATTGAATTAGGGAATGTCACGTCTGATTCTTTCTATACATACCACCAAGAGAACCACTCAGAAAGGGAATGTCCTCAGTGGGTCCACACCATGAATTTAATGGTCAATCATTTTCTGGGTGAAGTCTCTTTGACCAAACCATCCAATAGTTCGGCCTTTAACATTGTCAATCAGGAAGAGGCTGACCCACCATAAGACACGGCCATGCTGATATGGGATCTCGATGTGATCACGTCTTCGGATGATCTGTTTAAACATCAGGCACCACCCGTAAAGATATCGGTGGTACAGACACGTATTAAGGGTCAACCCGGCCCAAAAGATATCGATGTCACCCATGCCTCACATAGTAAATTAACTCCCGATCACTCGAGAATGACTTTCGCTCCCGGTAAAAAGCCTATAAGTATCCATACTCATGATTCTCCTAAATTAGATTACAATGTAGTAGAAGATTTGAAGAATCTGAAAGCTAATGTATCGGTTATGGACATATGTATAATCCCTCAGTAGAAAGACCTTCTATTGCAAGCTCTAAGTTCGGTAGAAAACCCGACCACCAGCGATGGTCAGGAGAAGAATCTACCCCCTATGGATTTGGCAAGAAAACTAATGATAAACACCTACTCAGAAGGAAGGAAGGAGAGGCCTTTTGTACCACCTTTCATTTTAACATTTGAAGTCTTCAATAGGAATCTCCACAACTATCTGGTAGACTCTGGGGCATCTTCCAATGTCATGCCCTTGGCCGTTTGTAACAAATTAGGTAATGTCCCTCTAAAAAGTGATAAGCATGTCATACAACTGGACAGGACCCAGGTCAAATTCATGGGGGAACTCAAAGATGTGATGATCAAGGTAGCCACTCATCCTAATTTCATGCAGGTGATTGACATCAATGTGGTGGATATCCCTGAGGCATATGGGCTATTACTGAGCTGAGATTGGTCCGAAAAACTAAACGGATACTTCAGCACAGTCTAGGCACACCTTTGGCTACCGTTGAAGGGATACAAGAACATGATCAGAATCAATAGGGAAAGATATCTGAAACATATGGTCACTAACCTGGAAACCCCGAACGAACCAGCCTCTACCAATTTTCCCATACTAGGGAATTATTCTTGTGATTCTCACTTTGGAAATTTTTCTCCTCTCCTGTCTGAGGTTTCACTTACCCAAATCTCTGAGATGATCTTTCAAGAATAATTACCGATGCCAATGGAATATTCTCCCTTTTGTCAAGACCTGGTATTAGGTCTTCCGGAAGAAAAGATTGAAGAGCGGAACATTGATTGGAATGGAAATCATCGCTCACAAATTTGGACCCTTTATTTTGATGGATCCAAGTCACAAGAGGGTTCAGGAGCAGGGTGCATCCTCATCGATCAAAAGGGTAAACGCCATTTCTTGTCTTGTATACTAGAATTTGAGTGCACCAACAACATTGTCGAGTATGAAGCCCTAATACAAGGGTTAAAGAAATCCATAGATCTTAATGTCAAGGAATTAAAGGTGTTCGGAGACTCGGAAATCATTATTAGACAAGTAAGAAACACTATACACTGCAACTCCCCTCATCTTAAGAACTACCAGCAGGAGGTGTAGAGGCTAATAGAACACTTTGAAGCTTTCAATATCACTGCGATCCCCAAAGCGAAGAACATCCTTGCTAACTCCTTAGCCACCGCTGCTTCAAGACTCTCGCCTTTAGAAGATTACGAAGCCTCCTGATTCACTGTAGAACTTCTCTACAAGCCATCGGTACCTAATAATATCTCTAATTGGAAAGTCTTTGAGGGGGATGAACAGATCATAAGCTTCTTGACTAATCAATACAACTTCAAAGACCTCGCTATTGACGATGAAGAGTTCCAAGAGAAACTAATGGAAACCAGTCCTTGGGAGGGTCAACATGTGGATAAACCAAAGGCTCACAAAATTCCAAAAGGGATAGAAAATCTAGAGAATTTGTTTGATCTAAGGTAACGATTCAAAGAACCTAAAAACGCAAAGACTGGTAGCTCCTGCCCCCTCCACGAAACTGTAAATATTGGAACCCTAAACAACCCAAAGTATGTAAATCTCGGCAAAAATATATCTAAAGAGGAGAGGAAAGCCTACCTCAAATTATTCAAACAATACCAGGATGTGTTCGCCTGGTCCTATAAAGATTTGAAAATGTATGATACCTGCATCATTCAACCCACCATCTCGTTGAAACCCGAAGTCAAACCTTTTCAACAGAAGATCTGAAAGTACCACCCATCCTTGGAACCCCTAATGTATCAAGAGTTAAGGAAGCTTTTAGATGCGAAGATAATTTTCCAAGTTATACATTCCACCTGGGTAGCGAACCTTGTTCCAGTAAGAAAAAAGTCGGGAGAAATCCGATTATGCGTAGTCTTTCAGAATCTCAACAGAGCTTCAGAAAAGGACAATTATCTCGTCCCGCCAATGGAGAAACTCCTACAGATTGTGTTAGGATTGGAAATTTTCTCCCTTCTAGACGGTTTCTCAGGATACAACTAAGTGTCGGTTTCAGAGGAAGACCAATTAAAAACTACCTTCCGGACCAAATGGGGAACCTTCACTTATAAACGCATGCCTTTCGGCTTGATTAACACAGGAGTGACCTTTCAAAGGGAAATGGACGTGGTGTTTTGGGGACTTATAGGTAAGTGTGTGGTAATGTATTTAGATGATGTAACAGTGTATTCGAATAATAGAGAGGAACACATCCAATACTTAACTCAGATTTTTGAAAGATGCCGAAAATATGGTATATCACTCAATCCTAAGAAAACTATCTTCGGTGTTGAAGAAGGTAGGTTGTTAGGTCATATTATATCTCAAGCGGGAATTCACATAGACCTCGAAAGGATTAAATTCATAGCTCAACTCCTGCTACCCCATAACAAGAAGGCTATGCAGTCTTTTTTCGGGAAAATTAATTTTATAAGTAAATTCACCCTCGACTTCACCGAAATCATCAAACCCTTACAAAAAATGATTCTCAAAGATTATGAGTTTAAGTGGGATGATGAACGAAAATATGCTTTCAACAATATCAAAGATGCCATATCCTGGGCCCTGGTATTGCGAAGTCTCGATTTCAATAGAGACTTTAACCTTTATACTTTCGCCTTTGACCAATCTCTAGCTGCGGTTTTGACTCAGAAGGATGACGACAACAACGAATCCCTAATGTCATTCATGAGCACCAACCTTCAAGGAGTTGAGCTCAATTACCCTGCCATAAACAAGCAGGCCTACACGGTCTATAAAGTAGTAAAGCATTTTAGGTCGTACATCCTCAAGAATCACACTAAGGTGATTGTTCCACACCCCGCAGTCTGATCCTTGTTTACCCAACAAGAAATGGGAGAAAGAAGAGGGAACTGGATGGCGGTAGTCCAGGAATTTGATCTATATATAAAACCTGCCAAGTTAGTAAAAGGACAAGGTTTGTGCAAGCTCACAGCCGAAGCTCAAGATCAAGCAAACCAAGATCCAGGGTGGGATAATGAAATAGCACTGTGGTGTGGTGAAGCAGCATACATTTCGTCGGGACTGGACTCCTGGTACAATGATTTGGCTCATCTATTACATCATGGGACTTGTCCCGAAAACCTCAATCCCAGAGAAAGGAGATCCCTCCGATTAAAATCCGCACAATATCGCCTCATAAATTCGGTACTCTTCCAGATCAACTATGACGGGGCATTACTAAGATGTCTCAAACGCGAAGACGTCGATAAAGTGCCGAAATAACTCCACGATGGCCCCACTCGGGGACATTTTGTATGGAACACCACCTCTCATAAGGTTCTGAGATCCGACTATCATTGGCCCACTTTGTTCAAAGACGCTCATGCTTACGCCAGGAATTGTAAGACTTGTCAAATAAGTGTTGGCAAGGAGAGCAGGGAAGCAATCCCACTTCAGCCTGTAACCGTCTCTAGACCATTTGAGCAGTGGGGGATAAATATCATAGGATAAATTATGCCCAATTCTTCGAAATTGCACAAGTATATTCTTACAACCACCGACTATTTCACAAAGTGGGCAGAGGCCATCCCTCTAACCCATGTAAATGAGAAAATAGTCATCCAATTTATAGAACAACAGCTAATTACAAGGTTTGGCGTTCCTTCTATTCTAGTCTTTGATAATGCAGCCTACTTCTCCTCTACCCTATTGACAAAGTTCACTCTGGACAAAGGAATCATAATCAAGTACTCTGCAAATTATTACCCTCAAGGAAACAGTGTGGTAGAGTCAACCAATAAGAATCTAGTGAGGATACTAAAGAATACGGTTGTGGATAACCATAGAAATTGGCATAACCAACTCCATAATTCCCTATGGGCTGATAGGKTCACACCCAAAGAGGCTATAGGGAATTCCCCGTACTTCCTGGTCTACGAACAAGAAKTCATTCTCCTGAATGGGMTTTATCTTCCATCTCTCCAATTGGCCCAAGATTCTAACGATGATAAATCCTCRACCATGCAACAAAGAATCAAAACTCTGCTCATGTTGGAGGAAGAGAGGGAAAGGGCTAAGTCTAAATTTTTAKCCCATCAGCAGATAGTGAAAAKATGGTTCGATAAGCATAAGGCTAAAGAAAAGAATTTTGAAGTAGGAGACTTAGTTCTAAAGTGGGATAAGGTAAATGAACCCAAAGGGAAGCATTCCAAGTTTCAGAGCCTATGGCTTGGGCCTTTTCAGGTGGCTGAGAAGATTGGGGTAGGTACTTATCATTTAAAAAAATTGAGAGGGGGACCTAATGCCCTCCCGGTAAATGGCCAAGCCCTAAAGCAGTACTTCCAATAATAACAACACAATAAAAGTTATATATATATATATATATATATATATATATATATATTTCTAGTTGGCACGAATAAAAGAAGGACCAGAGATATCTGTTTTATGGGACAGAGATTCTGTGTTCGCCCAGTGAATCGCCATTTGTTGAGTTCTTAACACACCCTAAAAGTTTTGAGACCACTTCCTTTTGGATACCACCTTGTCTTCTACCTTCGATTGTTTTCACCGTGGTTTGAGCCTGATAACATTCTTATCTAATATGTTTCATATCTAAGTTTCTCTTGAGCATATTAAGAACCATCTTGAGAAACACCACGACTGATCAAGAAACCGATGACCTAGATTTCTCTCAGCTTACTTGAGAAGTTCAGCATCGGTGAAAGATTAAGGTAGCGAAAATTGTATGGGAAGTCAAAGTAGCTGAGTGTCAACATTCTTCGGCGTTGGCCAATAAGAGTATCTCTTTTACGAATATAGCCTCCAAAAATATTTTTCCGAAGGTCGATTCTTTCGGCTTCGGCAGAAAAGTGTGATTGTAAGTGCCACACATAGATAAAAGAAACATCGTCAACCGTCGAACTCCCGAAACAAGTTCGGTATCAGTGAGAGGGAACTAATTAATCGCTCCAACAAATCTCAGTATCGGCAGTTGTGACCTCTAGTATTTTCTCAAAAAAATCTTGGCACAAGTGAAATTCCAAGCATGACTTTTATCCACTAGCCGAATATCTTTCCATGATTAAATTTTTTTTTTTATAACCAAAATCAATAATCCCACGGAAGTAGTAATTGATATCAAAGTTTTACAAAGAAAAAACATTAAAAAACTCGCGATGTAATAACAATGATTCCAAAAGATCTAATATTTTACACAAAATATTTAAAGAAGAATACACGTTTGATTCACAGCATGATACTTTTAAAGTTTTTCTTTATATACAATCAAAAACCTCCACCAGGCCTGGTTTACATACGAATAGACAATCCCGACGACTCGGCTAACCTGCCCGGTCGCCATGAGATTACAAAATTTTACAAAGAAGAAAGACAAAGAGGTGTTAAGCCACACTTCTAGGAACACAGGGCGAGAACCCGCTAACTATGTATCTCCTATGCTTTGGTCCTCTCTCAGGTTGTCTTTCGTGCTTTGTGGTTTCTTATGCTTCGTCGTTGCCGCCATCCGTTGCGCCTCGCGTAACTCCATGATCATGTCTTGTGCTTCCCAAAGTTGTCTTTGCAGCCAAACGGTGCTCCATGCGTGACCTTACGGTGGCGATATCCTCTGGTTTTTTTCCGCCAACTGACATCATAGTTCCCTGTTCTCTTGGTAAATATCGACTATTGCAAATTGAGCCTGTTTTAGTTGTTGAGCGGAATTTTTGACGGAAGCACCCGGCTCTTCGGCCCTCCCCTTTCTTCTTCTATCTCCTTTTCCAGCGGTCCCAACCAACTCTGAACGATCGGTAGGCATTATATACTCCTCGAGGGTTGGACATTCACTCAGTTCGGCCTTGGGGCGGTCCCCCTCTCCTTCCTGAGTTTTCTTCTTAGGCCTTCCTCTTCTTCGCGGTTTCGGTCTCGGAGGAGGCGCAGTCTCCATATTTTTTCTCCTGGACGTATCTGCAACCACCCCAAGCCTGTGTTTGGATGTTGACGTTGCCTCCAAGCATATAGTTGTACCTCTCGAAGCCCACAGGAAGGAGTCCCAGGTGCATTGGGGCTGAGACCTCGCACTTTGGCTGCCTCCTGGACCTCATCCTGTGTTTGAAGGAGATCCCATAATAGAAAATTATAAGTGACTCAAGGCATCCACAGATGGAAAAGGATTACTCAATTGGACGTCGCCAAGATGAACTTACCAAACCAGATCCCCAGGGAATATGAACTTGGCATATAAGAAGGATTGCTCGCAAATCTCCTGGATTTATAGGGAAATCAGAGAGAGACACTAGGCTCACCAACATAATGCACGCACCTCGTGACATGATGTTTAAAAAATTTTGACATGCCGCAGCTAATCGACGGATGCGATCCAGAACATGAAAGTGTCATCGATCAGGGTTGCAGGAAAGCGTGCAGTGCGATCCTTTCGATCATTTTGAAATTTTGAACATTTGTTATTTATAAATGATGCTTGGTACGCTTGGTGGTATGAATTCCAAAGGCATTTAACAACATTCTATGTACGATATCCGACCTCTCGGGAGCACACACGCGCATAATTCGTCCTCGAAACCCTTTTTTCCAAAGGTCAAGTAATTACTGTGATAATTATACATTCATGTCTATCGTACTTGATTAGCCACACTACAGCATATTGAGGTGTCCATTTATACCAAAGAGGAGTGGCGGCTTCATAGGTCACTCGAAGGAAGCGTTTGGGATCATCTAAGTATTAAAAATGACTGAGACTAGCAAGATGCACAGGTACGTGTTGATATTTTTTTTATTTATGTCAGATCATGGGTTGCTTGATCGCTAAACTAATTCTTTTTAATTGCAGGAAGAACCTTCCTGATCACCCACTAGAGTCTGTCCTGTGATCCCGCCGAAGAACTGAAAGAATCACCGAAGCGACGAAGTATATCAAGCTCTCGATTTTGGCATCCCGATATTAATCGACCTAAGTAGAATGATAAAGTTGTGTGCCGAACAAGATGTGTCATGGGCCGAATAACATGAAAAGTTCACCGATGCAAATCTCGAGCAAGTACAACAACTCGTAGGACATCCAATCAAAGCTAGAAGCATACTTCAGAAGTTGAACTTCAGCCTCGCAAAATATCGGGCGCACGCAACAAACTTCAGGGGAATATATGCGGCTCCAATGGAACAACACAGGTTTCCATGGGCCAACACCTATGAAGAAATCTTTATCAGATGGTCTGATTATGAAAGAGTCCACCCTTTTCAAGAAACAACTCGGGTGGACTATTGAAAGACTCTTAGATGATGACGCCACATGGCGATTCTTGATTAGCTCAAATTGTATTTTACCGTTAATTACTGTTAAGACTTTATATTATAAATAGGAACATCATCCGATGGTCAAAGGGTCGATGGTTGTTGTAAGAACTCTTTTCTTTTGGTTGTTGATAATTATTTTGAGACTGCTACAAATTAAGAAGTCCTTCTGGACCAAAGATGAGTTATTTTCATCAGATGTATGTGATTGGAGTTGGAGAAGAATTACTTAATTTCTTGTTTCATGAATGTTGCAGTAAATGAGTAAGAGCAATTAATTTTGTTGTCAAGTTATATGGTGCAATGTTTTGATGTTCCTTGCTTTAAATGGTGAAAGTAAATCATTGTGCTTCTATGTGATGAATGTCTTGGTAGATGAATTATTTTGCTTACCGTGACATTGATTACAGTTGTGTTTCTTTCTCTATGCTAAGCAGTTTACCTTAGATATGTGATGAATGTCTCGGTAGATGAATTATTTTTCTTACCCTGATCTTGATCATATATGCGTCTTCTTTCTGTTAAGTAGTTTTCTCAGACAATATTTGGATGCTCTTTCGGTTAAAGTATTATTACTAAGCCCTTTGGCATAGGATCGTTGTCTACATGTTCGAGTAGCAGGTTATCCCAAGCTCGACCCCTTCCCAATAGTTAAAACTCTTGTCCTATCTTCGTCAAGTTGGTTTATACAGGCTTGCATCTCTTGTGCCTGCCCCACCTAAGAGAAAATATAGAAAAAACTGTCTTAACCGAAGGAAGAGCATTCACCAGAAAACACAAAAGCTCATCGATAATTTGGCTAGATTGTGAGATCTGGAGAACCATTCCACTCCAAACGTTGTAGAGTCTAATTGGGCCTCGGTGGCAGGTTTGGTTCCTATTGTTGAATCAGGGGATTTAAGCCCCATCAACAGGTCCCTAATTAAACGGAGGAAAACCTCCACCTATTTGGTTCCCAAGAGGAAAATCGAGGTTACCTCCAACGGACCCCCCATGGAAAAGAGGAAATCCTGGCACATGAGTGGAATGACCGGGAAAGGGTTTTTCCCTGCACGACATCCCTAGGAAGGGATTCCACTGGCCTTGGAGACGGGCACTCCCCAAAGGTGCCCCTAGCGAGGATATAGGTCCATGCGAGGGGGTATAATGACCTTAGAAGGTATTTCCCCCTGCCGAAACTGCAAACACCGCAAAGTGTGAACAAGGTCTAAGTGGATGGCATAAAAGCAGATTGTTATCCGATACCCATAAAAGCACCCCACCCCCATGCGAGGTTAGGGACAAAAAATGGAACATGTCCACTTTCAATGAATGGAAATGACGAAGGAATGTGACCTCTGCCCCAAGACAAGGCTTTGTAAGGATATTGAGTGTTCCCCGCACCAAAATTCGACAACTAGGACGTTGGCTTAGATCTCACCAACATGTTAAACATTCCCATCGACGACATTTCATAAGAGAAAGTGTTTATTGTTGACATGAAATATGTTGTTGCACTTAAAAATTGAGTGGGACCGACAAACTGATGAGGAACTATTGTTGGTTGTCTCGATGACGATGGATTGAACCACATTTTCCATTTGAGCTTACATACTAGGGGGAAAGATTACCCTGGTAATGCTCGTCGAGGTGGGAGTTGCAGGGGCTCCTGACCCTGACACTGGTGAAGTGACATCCATAATGCCCCACCGAAGAAGGATACTATCAGCAAATTTTGATCATGGAGGAGGGACTCCTACGACTAGAAATGGAAAATTCGAAGGTAACAAAGAATTAGTGTGTGGAGTGAATTCCTCATCTCCAATATCCTCAATAATTAACTCTTATGGTTCTAGAATGTTGACGTCTAGAGATTTATGGTCTACGATGTCATACTGACCAACCGGTATGAAAGTTCCATACTGATCAATTCGACGTCTTTGAGAATGAGGGGGAGAATTATTTCTAATCTCTTCCTCAGGTGGAAGGCCTTGAATTATCCTCGATCTTCAAGGTGGTAAGTTGTCCACTTTGAGTGTTCATATCTCGATGATAATTGACTCACCTGCCTAAGGTTAAACTACCTTCACCAAACACACCACCAAAAACTCCCTAAATATAAAACAGACACAAACAAGTCTGTCGAAATTCTGACTCAAGTGGATTAAGTCTTGGGACTAGAAAAATAAAAAAGTTGGTTTAGGCCCTTCCGGACGAAGGCACGGGTTTATTAAGTCATGTGGACCACCGAACAAATGTACGAGAAATATTTATCTTGACCTCCACAGTTTATCCATATCCGTTGTAAGTGCCCATGCTTCTCCAGGCACCCTCCAGCAGTATTGAAATGCGTGATACAAAATTTATCCCATGTAATACGACAAACCCCCACAGTCACCTTGTGGTTTACCTAGGAAGAGAAAGTATGGTTACCATCTCGCAGTCGATGCCCAAGGGTACAGTATACAGTCGTTATCAAGAGTGTGGACAGGGTATCAAATCCCAAAGCCTCGAAAGAATCACCTCTCACAAAGGTATGGGTAAGATCAAAACCCCCAATACACAATCTTTCCACTACATTCGGTCCAGCTTTGGAGGGGAATCTACTCAATTATTCCTTATGCGACCTCGTTTTTAACTCTTGTGTTAGAGGATCTTCTGGACCAACCTATATGAAAAACTGGGTTTTACACTCCCTATCTCAGACAGTTATGTTTGTTTAGTGGCCTTAGAGAAACTTTCTCTCCAACCTATGCCAAGTCCCTAGCCTAAACTTATTAGTTTACCCTAGAAAAATGAAAATAACTAATAAGTTTTAGTTATGCATTCATTTTCATAAGTTTTTTTTACTCAAAAGAGGTGTGGATGAAACGTTGGTGATGTTTTAGACCAACTCCAAAAGAAATGCCATACAAGAACAAATAATCAGTTTATTTAGATGTAAAAGGATGCAACAACGCTTATTCAACAAATTCTTTTTTTTTAGATGAAAACAAGAGTTTGAGTGCAAGATTTAGAACACCTCAAGATGCAAATGCATGCTAGGATGAAAAACTTGTACTACTGGATTCTTTTTTTTATAAAAAAAAAGGGTTACCACTACCAAAGTATAATGCAACTACCTGAATGATAAGTAACTACCTCTTTTCTTGCAAATGAAAGGTAAGGGTTCAATAAATGAGCAGTAAACAAACAAGCATATTTTTTTTATCTTTTTCGTTTACAAAAGAAAAAATAATCGCAGGAATGAAAATATTTTTTTTCTTTTTGAAACAAGGCAGAAAGCAGGAAAAAAGATAGAAATTGTTCAGCCAAGATGACACTGAAATGAAAGTGAATCTGGAAATCCAGACTAACAAGGTTTTTCTTTCATTCTACGTAACAAAAATTATACTAAACAATCTAAGCAAAGATTTTAATATTTTTTGTATATAAAGCATTCTGAACCTAACAAAGAGACACCAAACAGAGAATTAGGACATTCCAAGTGACTAATCAAACCAAGAATTCAACCCAGAAAGGAAGAGAAATTAAAAAAAATTCAAATTCACACAGGTCCACGACTGTTACTAGAGAAACTCGTGGATATCTGCGGGATGTAGAGATGCAACTCGTGGATGTACGCAGGATACAATGATGCAACACATGAATATCTAGGTAAGGTCAAAAAATAAAAGGGCCACTCAGAAACAAAGGGCTTCCAGACTTAGCATCGGGTCTTGTGAGGCTAAAAGACTCTAAAAAAGACTCAGAAACTAACAGCAAAAGACAACACAAGTAGGTAAGACACCTCAACCAAACTGACCCAACTAGGAGTATCCCCAACGGAGTCACCAATTTTGATTGAGGGGTTTTTCCCCTGTGATCTTGGGTCATAATCACAACAGAGAAAGACCAAGTGAAAGAGATAATCGTCTCCCCACAATGACAAACACACAAAAACCAAAGAAAATAAGTACTTTAATTAGGAGAAAGTAGGGATAGAGAGGAGAAAAGAAGGTGCACCTTGTTCTCTCGTTTGATGTTGATCCTTGCTTTAATTCTTTGAATAGCTCTTGATCTTCTGTCGGAATCAACCTATAATACAGATACAAAACTAGGGCTGCAACGAAAGTAGTTATACGATCATAAACATGTGCATGTTCTATGTCATATTCAAAGTAAACATAAAGATAAATGTACAATGAAGAAAAATCTGGGGGAAAACAAGCTCTTTTATTACCAGTAAGTGGAAAGGTAAGTTATAACCTTGTCCAGCCTTAGGTACCATCTTGAAGCCAATTTTTTGGGTTTCTCCGGGAATCCTCAAGCATCAACTCAACCAATAAAGACTTCTCTCAATGCTTCAGATAGAGATAAGGAGACACCCTATAGTCACATAAAAGGAGAAATAAGCTCTAGAAAAGGAGTCCAGATTAAATGGGATGTTTCTCAGAGAATATAGGGAAAGGAGGCTTGTTAGATGTTGGCAGCATAACTTTACACCAAGGTACTTGTGTTCCCATATTTATCCCTCTATGGTTGTTTTATATCTTCCCAAAGAGGTTTGGGGAGTTGGATTTCATTATTTACGGGTAAGGGTCATTAGGAAACGAGCCCAACCGAAAAACCCACCTAAAAACACAAATTATTTTATTTTTCACCAAAAATGAGGGTGTCCTTGGGTTGCAGTGAGAAACAGCGCAGATGTCTGCATGTTGCACTATGGAAACTCGTGGATATGCTCTTAAAGCATGTTTTTTAAATGATTTTTGGAAGTGAATATTAGGGGAAAGTCTAGCAAGCATTGGGAAAGGGTTAGGCCATGGCGCAAACGCATAAGTGTGGAATTTTGTGCTATAAAAGATTCATTATTACAACCCTCTTGAAAAACATGCAAATAGAAGATGCAACCATATCTTCTCACAAGAAAAAGAATGAAATGGTGTTGATCATTTTAGAGAAATTTAAATGAGTTATGCATTCAAATTGAAAAGAATTTGATGGGAATACCCCAAAAGTCCCATGCTCAGAGATCCCAAGAACTGAGAAATCATTAAATTCATACCTCTAAGTATTCCTCTATGGAATTACATAAAATATATTCAAAAATGCAAAGCATTATTAGTAAACCAATTGACTAATACTCAAAAATAAATCTTGCAAAATGCAAGGACTAAACCTCCATGAATCATTTAGACAATCATGGCTTATATTTATCAGTTTCATATATGGTTGTAAAATACTCCATGCTCTTTTAGAAAAATATTCTTGAAAGAAATAAAGGAAGACACTAAAAAATCCCAACTTTATACTCAGTTCAAAAATACAAGCATAAAGCTTTGAGAAAAATAGTGTAGAAGAAGAATAAGAAGAAGAAGAAAAATGGAGATATTTATTTGTTGATAAAAGGATTTGATGCAAACTAATGGTTGAACCACATTATATTTATGATCTGAACCTTTGATAATCCAACCTTCTAACCCTCTCTTTGAGGGTGCCCTCTCTCTCTTTTAAAATCTACTTACAATGCGTCTTGAACTAGTTAGGGTTTTGTCCTTCTAGAAGTTTCCACATGCATTATTTTTGGATTAAATCACTTTAATTAATGCCTCATTGAATTACCAATAATGAAAATAATTTAGTGGAATTTTTTCCTCCAAGTGGGATCCACTCAATCCTTAAATAAAATTTTATTTAATGAACCTTTGTTTCCAAAATTTAAATTGGTTGTCTTAAAAAAGGGAACTATATTTTAATTTTTTGAGCATGATAGTTGATCTCTAATCTATGGAAACCATTTCATAATTCATATTCATCATTCCATCTTTCCAACGAGTCTTCTTGAGTAAATTTTGGAGTTTTGTATCTCAAGTTATATCCTTGGGAAGTTGAGGTTCCAAACAAATTTACCAGCAAGTCATGAAACCAGAGATGGATGTTATTTTAATTTTTGGGAAAATTATGGCCTAATTCATCCCTTGAAACTTGTCCCATTGTCTTCTTCATCTAATTACCTTTCCAATGAGGTATGGTTTTCCCAAAACGGACGTCTGGGTCTTGAATTATGACCTTGGGAAGATCGTTTCTCAAGAGTCGCCCATCTAATTCATGGATCGATCTTGGGCCTTGGTTAAAATACACCCTCTTTTAACCCCACATGCATTGTGGTATTTTAAATGTTAATTTTTATAATTAATATCCTTCCACATTATTCATGTGGAACAAATGAGATTACGGAGGTCGAGCCTCATGAAAATTCATGACTTAGTAAAAATTTGATGGCCCAGTCAGCATCCATTCATCGCCCAATCAACGTCAATTCAACACCAAGTCAGGCTCCATATGTCACAGTGTAATTTTTTTCCATGTGTCTTAGTATCATTGGTTTCCATGTGTCTCATTTTTTATTGGGTGTCATGTTTTTCAATGTGATAGGAGGAATAAAACTTAGGAAAACATGTAAGTTTGGAGAATATGGGATAGGGAATCAAGTGTGAGGGGATTGGATGTGGAGTGAAATTGGGTGTGGAGTGATAAGGAGTGTCGTTATGTCATGAGGGGATCAAATGTGGAGTGGAATTGGGTGTGAAGTGATAAGTAGTGTCGTGGCATTTTAGAGAGGATTGGATTCAGGAGTGGAATGGAGTGTGAAGTGGAGTGTGAAAAACTTCAAAAAATATAGTAAGCATGGAGAATAGGATGAGAGGGGGAGAGGGGATATGAGTGGAGTGAAGGAGAAAGGGGATAGTTTTCATATGTAGGGAATGAATTAAGTGGGATGATTGATGAGGAAAATGGGCGTGGGATCCCACGAGGAATGGGAGGAAATAAAACTAAGGAAGGGAAGTGGGGAATGGGACTTAAGTATAAGAGAAGAGAGAAGAAAGTATGATAATAATAGAATGTAGGAGAATATAAGAGAAAGTGGCTAAGTTTTCAAATATGATATGAAACTAAAATGAAATTATTCCTAAAATTAAGCATATCAAAGGAAACTTAGTACCAAGAGAAAAATGTGCACATGGAAAGAAGTGCCCCTTGGGCATTCAAACGAAAAACACGAATACGGACTCTGATTTTTAATCCATAAAAAGCATGACAAATTTGATACTGAGGGCTACACCATGAGATGATGATTGTTAAAAATTTCCTTCGTCTAATATCATTTTTTTATTATTATTCTAAAGAGCGGAAAATCGAGGTGACCAAATTGTTTATCAATACCTGGCTCCCACTACGAGACAATGACCCCCTGTGGGTTGTTGAGAACCCCATAATCATACTAGTTTCCTTATTCATTAGGCATGGAGTCATCTTCAAACACTATCTCCATCTAGCAACTATTTTTATTATGAAAAACTTTGATTGAGAGAAACAAACTATATACAGACAAGATCTACCTACCCTAACCTACTTGGAGGAAAGGAACACTTTTCAAGTGTAAGTAGATTTCCAATGGAATCATTCAAGAATCCATCTAATTTGTGGAATGAACTGTAGAATTGGGGAACATATCAGTGTTTTTATCAAGGAATCAAGAGCATTCCCAAAGAATACTGAAATAAAATTGAGTTGGATGTGCCCAAAATCTTATTGCACTGCTTGGCCAACAATGCTTTGGAACCATGATTCAATAAAATCAATTCTTGGTTTCTCGTGAGTGCTACAATATTTGGTTTGATGAGACGTTTTCCATTTGAAAATTTCTTCATCTTTCTCCTTACCACTGACCACATCCAAGATTTTTTATTCATCAACAATGTCTTGAAAGCATTCTTCCTTCATGCAATGACCATGTTTCAATGATGAGGTTGCAAAGATAATGTTTTGTTGAACATGTGCGGAGAACTATAAGGTTATCTTTTTTTGTTCACCAACAACTTCATTACCTTCATAAATAAAAAATATCACTCGTGAATCCTCTTGTTGCAAATGCCCTTCTTTTGATGCTTGGAAGATATCTTCTTCATTAAACTATGCTTCAGACAAGTAATCAACATCATAAAAGTATTATGTAATGTGATTACTACTTCTATTCATCCAACGTAAACATTCTTCTTGTGGCTTTGTATAAATTGGTTGTACCATTTGAGAACCCGCTCCAACATTTTCATCATGATTATATTGAATAAAATCCTTTTGTACATCAAGTGGAGGTTCTTTAAATTCATATTTAAACTCATTATGATCATTACTCTCAAATTGAGCACATGAGAGGTTGAAATTTCCCTCCAATGGAGCATGTAGAGGATGGTGTTCTTATTGAAATGAAACTTTATGGTTCTCAATTTCAATTTCAAGAACAAGATATGGGGAAAAAAATTCACATATTTTATCAATTTTTTCTTCAAAATCCATTCCTCTATTGTGTTGGAAAAATATTGGGAAGTTTAATAGATTAGCACAGGTTTCATGAACATTTCTTTGAATGACTTGATTTCATTGCATTAACTCTTTCTAGCAGCACTTTCCCTCTAACTTCAATAAAAATATCAGATTCAGGGGTAAGGCATTTTCATAACAACTAAAAATGATGACATCTCTTGGAAACATTTCTTGAGGAATCTCATGAAGAAATTCCATGAATCTAAAAGTGAAATATTTCACTGTCTCTTCCTCCTTCATATGGATTTCAACCAACTTCAAGAAAAGAGAATATAGATATTTCCATCGGAAGTATTTCTCAACGAACAAATTTTCTAATACATCCCAAATAGTGATGGTTCTAGGCAGCAATGAATAATACCATTCACTAGCACTTTCCTTTAGAGTTAATATTAATAGTCGTCATGTGACGTCATTTTCAACCACATCATAAATCTCACAAGCACCATCAAACTTAATCAAATGTTTATCTACATCCTCTGAAGTATTTCCAAAGAACATGGGAAATTTTTCCATGGAAATATATGTCAAAGGATGAAATTCTCCTTGCAAATTTGTTTGGATTGATGGAGAAGGAAACATTTCATCACAACATGAAAGAAACTCCTTGGAGGAATTTGCATATATATCTTATTGAAATTCTTGAGTATTTTTGGTGGAGTCATCGAGACATATTTCTTTAAAATATAGAGTTTTGATGATGGAGTTGCCAAAGAGATCATCCTCCCAAATATTGCATGGTTCTTTAGTTCTATGAAAGTTGTCACAACTGATTTGTGATTGAAACTTCAACAATATGTCTTCAAAACCATTCAATACCCCTTGAACAAGGTTTTCAAGAACCCAGTTCGTATTCAATTAATCTCTAGATCTTCTTTCAAAAATTCAACCAAACAACTTCTAGTTTTCCAATAATATATGATCCTATAAAGGATCATATTTCTTGAAAACAAATTGTTCCCCAGCGAAGTCACCAAAAATGTTGATGTTCATATTGGTCACAATCCCAACAACAACCTCACGAGGATAAAATCCTCATGTGTTTTTATAGCGGTGGTACTCCTCTGTAATTGTCCAAAAGATATTTCTTGATGTTCTTGGATTGGACTTCCAAATGGGAGAATGCCAAATATCAAACCCCAAATCTTTATTTCTTTAGTTTATGTATAGAATGGTTCTTGATAACCAAATTTCTCCTTAAGTGAGATATTTTCTTGGAAATGGACCAAGTAGATTCTTGACAATAAAAAGATGAAAAAAGGCTTCAATATCAAAATAAATACATGCCCAGATTCATTATTACAACCCTCTTGAAATGCATGCAAACAGAGGATGCAAACATATATTCTCACAAGAAAAATAATGAAATGGTGTCGATCATTTCAGAGAACTTTAAATGAGTTTTGCATTCAAAGCTGAAAATAATTTGATGGGCATACCCCAAAAATCCCATGCTTAGATATCCCAATATCTCAGAAATCATTAAATTCATACCCCAAAGTAGTCCTATGTGGAATTTCATAAAATATATCCAACAATACAAAGCATTATTAGTAAACCAATTGACTAATGCTCAGAAATAAATCTTGCAAAATGCAAGGACTAAACCCCCATGAATCATTTAGACAATTTTGGATTACATTTATCAATCACATATATGGTTGTAAAATACCCCATGATCTTTTAGAAAAATATTCTTGGAAGAAATAAAGAAATACACTCAAAAATCGCAACCTTATACTTGGTTCAGAAATACAAGCATAAAGTCTTGAGAAAAATAATTTAGAAGAAGAAGAAGAAGAAAATTTGAAGATGTTTATTTGTTAATCAGAGACATTGTTGCATATTCATGGTTGAACCACATTATCTTTATGATCTGAACCTTTGATAATCCAACCTTCTAACCCTCTCTTTGATGGTGCTCTCTCTTTTAAAATCTACTCCCAATGCTTCTTGAAGTAGTTAGGGTTTTGTCCTTCTAGAAGTTTCCACATGAATTCTTTTTGGAGTAAAACACTTTAATTAATGCCTCATTGAATTCTCATTAATGAAATTAATTCATTGGATTTTTTCCTCCAAGTGGGATCCGCTTAATCCTTAAATAAAAGTTTATTTAATAAACTTTTATTTCCAAAATTTAAAGTGGTTGTATTAAAAAAGTGGATTTTGCTTTGATTTTTCAAGCATGATAGTTGACCTCTCATCCATAGAAACAATTTTAGAATTAACATTCATCTTTCCATATTTCCAATGAGTCTTCTTGATCTCATTTTGGAGTTCTTTATCTCAATTTATAGCCTCAGTAAGTTGATGTTCCAAACAAATTTACCAGCAAATCATAATAGCCGAGTTGGTTGTTCTTTTAATTTCTAGGAGAATTATGGCCAATTTCAGTTCTTGAAAACTATCCCATTGTCTTATTCATCAAATTACCTTTCCAACTAGGTATGGTTTTCCCAAAACATATGTCTGGATCTTGAATTTGACCTCCGGAAGATCATTGCTCAGCAGTTGTCCATCTAATTCGTGGATCAATCTTGGCCCTTGGTTAAAATTCACCCTCTTTTAATCCCACATGCATTGTGGTAGTTGAAATTTTAATGTTTATAATGAATATCCTTTCATATTGTTCATGTGTAACAAAGGATATTATGGAGGTTGAGCCTTGGGAAAATTCATGACTTAGTAAAACTTTTGATGGCCCAGTCAGCATCCATGTGTCACAGTGTAATTGGTTTCCACATGTCTTAGTATCATTGGTTGTCATGTGTTCCAATTGGATTTGGGTCCATGTGTTTCAATGTGATAGGAGGAATAAAACTTATAAAAACATGTTAAGTTTGGAAAATATGGGAGAGGGAATTGGGTGTGAGGGGATCATATGTGGAGTGGAATCAGGTGTGGAGTGATAAGGAGTGTCACAACGCCATGAGGGGATCAGATGTGAAGTGGAATCGAGTGTGGAGTGATAAGAAGTGTCATGTATCCATGAGGGGATCGGATGTGGAGTGATAAGGAGTGTTGCAACACCATGGACAGGATTGGATTCGAGAGTGGAATGGAGTGTGAAGTGGAGTGTGAAAAACTTCAAGATATATACTAATTATGGAGAATAGGACGAGAGGGGGAGAGGGGATATGAGTTGAGTTAAAGATAAATGGGATCGGGTTTGGATGTAGGGAATGAGTGAAGTGATAGGAGTGATGAGGAAAAGGGGTGTGGGATCCCATGAGGAATGGGAGGAAATAAAACTAAGGAAGGGAAGTGGGGAATGGGACTTAAGTATAAGAGAAGAGAGAATAAAGTATGATATTAAGATAATGTAGGAGAATGTAAGAGAAAGAGACTAAGTTTGCAAATATGAGATGAGAGGAAAATGAAAGTATTCCTGAAATTAAGCGTAAGAGAGGAAACTTAGCACCAAGAGAAAAATGTGCACATGGAAAAAGTGCCCCTTGGGTGTTTGGATGAAAACATGAATATCTTGGTCATACGGACTCAATTTTTTAATCTGTGAAATGCATAATGAAGTTGATACTGAGGGATACACCATGAGTTGATGATTGTTCAAAATTTCCTTCTTCTGATATCAAATTTTATTTTATTTTTCCAAAGAGCGGAAAATCAAGGTGACCAATTTTTGTATCAACACCTTCATGTGTTGTAAAAGTTTTTATGGGAATGTCTTCCTACCTCATTCTGATTCCATGATATCCCAAATGATGATCCAACTTAGTAAAGATTTTTTCTCCATGCAATTCATTTAATAATTCATCAATGGCAAGAATAGAAAACTTATCTTTGATGGTCATTTTGTTAAGTTGTCTATAATCTGGACACATACACCATGAACCATCCTTTTTTCTAACCATCACCACTGGTGAAGATAAATAACTTTGGATAGGGTTAATGATGTTGACCTATAACATTTCTTGGATCATATGATCAATATCACTCGTCTATGCATATGAATACCTTTTCAATCCTTAATTTGGAGTATGTTTGGATGGTTGAACTTTGTCCTGATATATCTCTGAACTTTGAACCCTTATGACTCTACAATTTCATCTTGTAGTGCTATAATATGACTCCTTAAACTCCTGAAAATTTCACAGTCTAAACCTTCACTCATAAGAAGTTATAGCAAAAATACCAAAATACCATGTTTAAGACTAATTTCAGGATTAGTAAAAAAACCCAACTTCCACAAGATATATCTCACCAATTATAATGATTCAAAATATGAAAAAATTGTCACATGAAATTCGCTATGTCTCCTCATGATTTTGAAAATTTCAAATTCAGAAACTTCATAGAAAAAAGTTACAGTGAAAAATGTCTATATGACTCTTTTAAAATGGATTTTCGGATTACTCGCAAGCCTTGTCTTCCATGGACTATATATCTAAAATTATAGTGAACCACAATCTGAAATTTGGACCACCTATACTAGTATATGTCTCTTCAATCTCCACAAAATTTCACTATATGAAACCTTCCAAAAAAAATTAAAGTGAAAATCCCAATATGACTCTTTTAAAACTACATTCAGGATGAGTAAAAACCCCTATCTTCCATAGGCTATATCTCCAAAAGTATAACAACCCAAAACCTGAAATTTTTACCACATGTACATTGATCTATCTTCTAAGTAAACTCCAAATTTTGTTGTCTGAATCGACACATAAAAAYTGTTATAGAAAAAATTCTAAGATGATTCGCTTGAAGAAGMAAAACCCTAGGATGGATGCTATGATACCAAATGTTATGAACCAATGCCTTGATAATGATAAAAAAWAAAAAAAAATGAGTAATAGTCTACTTTGAGGTGGAATCCTCATTTTACAATATATTAAATGTACAAGATGAGATATCATGATCCTAAGACTAGGTATCCTTGACATATATAGGAGAAAAAGGGTACAATTATGATGAAAGGGTGCAATGAAGGGTTCTAGCCAACCTACACATATAACACTAGAAATGTAATAATTCAATATATATGGATTAATAAGGGGTTTTATACATATCATGGGGATTTTATAGGGCTTAGCAAGCTTTCATATGTCACACATATAGGTTCATGCTTCATAATACCATGAGAAGAAGGAGCTTGAAATCCTGAGGTTGATGCAGCTTAATAAAAAAATGAAAAATCAAGATACAAAGATCAAAATGCAAAGCAAAATGAAAAGAAAAGAAATGTCAAAGAAAAAATAGAAACATAGCATGAGAAATGCCCCCTCGCTATGAGGCCATCACCCCAAGTCCTATGAAATGAATTCATATTTGAAAAGGACTAAGTAAAAAAAAATTGAAGTCAAAATCGAAAAGAGGTTGAACGAACAAAGAAAAAGGAAAATAAGGGGTGGAAAGACACGATGTCAAGGAAAGGGAAACTCAATTCAAAAGTTCTCCCTCATTCGAAAGGCACTCGTGTGGATGAATATCTTACATAACCTCACATGACTATTTAATACAACGCATGAATTTACCCCCAAAACCATACCATCTATCACTACACATGCTCCTTGATAGGTTTCTTGGGAAATACTTCTCTCCCCATGCATTGGCACATGTAATAGGGGATAATGATGACCCTCTCATGCCTAAAATTGGAAAAGTATATGAATTCTATGAGTTATTGTGAAGTTTGAATATGATTCTTAATGTGATGTACCTAATGGAATTTACATTTGACATGATTCACTTTTTATGTTGCATTGGACCTGTGTACATGCCTTCAAATTGATGACTACTTTGGATCACTTGCACCTATTTTGGACAATGTACATTGCATGGATGTGACTTAGAGTTAGCCTTCTCCCTTTGGAGTGTGTTGTGGAGTCCATCCCACTTCTTTTGAGGTCATCCCATTCTTTTGGAGGACATTTAGCTATTTTTTAGGTCATTGCACCCCTTGGGAGAGGACATTGCACCTCCTTAATGAATCATTTCACCCTTTGGAGGGAAAGCTTCACTTTTGATAACATTCCACCCCCCTCCCCATGATTTTTGAGTAATTCATCCACTTTTGGGAGCCCATACATGCCACACATGGGTGATTTGCATGCATATCACGAGGAGGACTTGGCATTTGAGTAATTTTACTTCATCTTCGGAGCATCTTTGAGGGTATTTTGACCTATTCACTCATGTATCATGGATACTTTATGTTACAGGTATGAAGTAACTGAGAGGGGGGGGTGAATCAGTTAGTGTATATTATTAACAATTTCCCTTGTTTTTACTTTGAATCAATAATCTTAGTGGCAGTGAGTCTTTACTGTGAAATTCAGAGTTATGAACATAGAGCAGATAACATAAAGAATAGAAATCACACACAGCATTCAATCACATGTATGAGACACAGATTTTTCAAGAGGAAACCCAACCAGGGAAAAAACCTTGTCTTCTTAGGATGTTAAGCAAGCTCTAACTACTTTACATCTCATCTTTTATGAGTACCAACTCATAGAGGCTACAACCTTTGATTACCAGCACCAACTAGCTGAGAGCACCAACTCCCATAAGATCCCAGCACCCACTGGGT
>ML843256.1:0-21892 GCA_009831015.1 Picea engelmannii
TCTTCTTCATAATCCATCTAATACTAATCCACTTTGTTTTGAGGTGCTCACCCCCCAAGCCATGCCTAGGCTCTACAATTCTAGTTTCCATATGCTCCCGGATGGACGCGTTCTCATGGGCGACAGTAATCCCAAAATCTACTACAAATTTACGAGTGTGCTCTATCCCACAAACCTCGCCTGGAGGCCTTTTCTCCCTTGTATCTTGTAGCTGAGAATGATTCGCATCGACCCTTAATCACTTCCTTGGCTTCTGATGCCATGGTTTATGGCCGTAACTTCACCTTGAGATTTTACTTGGAAATCTTGGTCAATCAGAAAATCTCGCCTGGAAAATCAGAAATTCCTCTTTAGAGAAAAAAAAGTAAAGAAACGAAATCAACCCACTTCTGGACAGCCGTTTGAAATCGCAGATTAAAAAATAATCCCTTAAATGCAAGGAAAATGAACTGATAAGGGAAAGAACTGTTACCTGAAGCACAAATGTGTCACGTTAGTCAATCTAGGGTTTCGAATCTGTGCCCAGGGATTCACTATTGTAGAATGTGGCTCAAGCATTTTCTCAATCTGCATTATAGAGGACAATGCAAAAATCCACTACAATAATTAGTCGATTGTTTCATAATGTTCTCTATAGATGGTAAACAATCCATCTGCCACTGGCAGCCTTCAAACTCTTGCAATCAGCGGCCGCCACCCTTCCGAACTGGCAGGGGATAGTAAGGTAGTGATTACCCCGCTTATGCATGGACTTCAACAACATGTCCAGTGCATCGGCTGCCGCATCGACTGTAGAAATTTGGAGCCACCCAACAACTGGTCATCACCATCGTCTTGTCTCCACGCAATAACCCACCAAGATATTATGAATTTACATTTACATTTGTGCCCCGCAACCATCCCTACAATAACGGGTTCATTTCATTGATCATTTGGATGTTCAAAAAATAATTTGAAAAAATAAAAAAAATCATGTTATAATGTTTCACCTTAGAAAAACTTCAGATATTTTTCATCAACTAATGGATTAATATAGAATTATATATACCATGCCGCTACATGTATGGTAATGGATTTCATTTATGATATCCCTATTAATAGATCAGTTATACACGAATAAGAGAGTCAAATAATACAATTACTTTGGAAAACCACCGCTTTTTATGCATAGTATAAAACATTAACTTCACTAACTTTCGAGGAAGTAATGAATGATATAGATTTATGAATTCATCAAATTCTGTGCACGTTAGGCATGGAAAAGTTAAATTGGTTACGTGTAAAAGAACACGTGGTGGATTTCAACCATGTCTTGTTATTGAAAAATAAATACGCGCCAAAAATTTTAATGAGAAACTTATCATTTTCAACTCCCACTATATATATTAAGTGGGAACTTTTCATTTAAATTAATATCTTGACTTTATGTTTTTTGCCTTGGAGTATGAAAATCTACTTTTCTAACTATGGCTACCATTCGACCCTTTTCAAGAATTCTATGTTGGGCCAGAGGGAAGCTACAATAGAGTTGTGCATGGGAATGGTATTGCCAACAGTTTTGACGATAATGCACTGCCAAATAACACAGTGGGAACTTGCCATTTAAATTAATATCTTGAGTTCATGCGTTGGAGTAAGAAAATCTACTTTTCTAACTATGGCTACCATTCGACAGTTGTTTTCAACAATTCTATGTTGGGCCAGAGGGAACCTACAATAGAGTTGTGCATGCGCATGGTATTGCCAACAGTTTTGACGATAATGAACTGCCAAATAACACAATTGTCAGTGTACCTAATAAGGTAGCACTATCACATGTGGAGTCTCTTTGTGCCTTGACTTAGACAATTTCTATTTGAAGTTTGAATCATTGTACATCGTATATAAATATGCAAGCTTTAACTCTTTACTAAGCATTCATTTGTTAAATCTTATTAATACTTTCATTAATAATTAATAATTGAAAATTGAAATGGTTAAGAATCTTATGTTTTAAATATTTCCTACGTGGTCTCCCTTCCAAGAAAATCGACTTCATACTTTTTCGTCTTGGATATTACACGTCGTATATGTATGCATATAGATGTATGGACTAAGAGAATTTCAATATATATCCTGTAATAGTCGAAGAGGAATGCCCAAGGGAATAAAGGATTGATATTTACATGGAATGGGGATCGATATGTTGCATATGATAAAAGGAGATGCTAGATAAACCTATCTCTGAGCCCCAAACCCCTAAAGTAATTATTTGAAATTCAAACAAAGCTTGGAGCCAATAAAAAGATCTAGATCCTTCCTTGGTGATGATTTTCACACCATGTCAAAGCACACGAATCTTACAAAGAGTTGTTATTATAGACTTAATTTGAGATCATGAATGTAGGAATAATTTTCGACGTAAAAACAAATAGCATAATCAGACGTTAAAGTTGTGTAAATGACAAATTTAATGGATACACCAACAATCATCTTCCAAATGAAAACATGTTAGTATTCAAAATGTTTATGGACATTTGATGCAACAAAAGCATCGCATCACATTTAAAGGAAAAAATATTGCAAGAATGTGAAACAATCAACTTCATCGACACACATGATGGATTGATGTGCACTACCTAGTTCAAGAGGAAGAATGTTATAGGGAAGTAACAACTATGTTTTTCCTTGACATCTTTATTAGCTATCAAAGTCTACAACAAACTAACAACCAATCAAAAACTTACAACTAAAAATAATTCATGTGGCGTATTTTCTTGTTTCTTTGTCAAGAAATATTTTATGTTCCTTAAATAGTTCTTTTAATGTTTTTTAAATTAATTTGTATGCCAATTATCTTGATCATATATAGATACATATTATGTGAAACAATAATGAGGCCTTCTTATCCTCCTCTATTATTATTATTATTATGAGAAATTGTTAATTGTTTGTGACTTAGGTTGGGTTAGGAAAGGGATTAAATTAAACGTATACCATTATAAATAAAGAGTTGAGGCATAGACACACCCTAGAGGGAGGGTCCCACTTGTTTCCTTAATGAGATTTGGTGATTGAGATTCCTCGTGATTGACTAGTGATTGATGGCCTTGATGAATGCCCAACTATCTATTAGTTTTATTGTATCCTCTACTTATATTCCTTTCTTACAAGGTAAGGGATAACCTTCAATATTGCTTGTTGATCGTTGGGTGGCCCCCTCTGATATTAGAACACAAGGTCCCACACAGTTTCTCAATTCATTGATTGGTTGGGTTGGGTGGGGAGTCGAAATCGTGGGGTATCTTTCCCTCTAAACTTATTACAATGGGCCAAATGTTTCATTTAGGATTTGAATCTCTGTGGGGAGAGTGATTCATATATTATTATTAACAAGAGAAAGTAACGAGGTGGTAAGTCCATGATTACAGTGAATTGATATCCTTATCGAGTATCCACAACTAGTATAGATTGTTTTCCTCAATTTCTCTCTTCTCAAGCAACGTAGCTTATAGCTATAATAGGGATAGTGATGATAGGAGTAGAAGGTGGAAAGCTAATATGTTAATTTTTATAGATAATATGCCTACCTTCCTACCTAGTTTGTACATATCAAGATGTTAATGACCAACCCTATTCATTTCAATGCAAAGTTTATAAAAGAAGGAGAAGAGTGGAACAAACTCTATGCGGGAAAAAAAATGAGGTAGTGAATGACCGAGATGTTGGACTTTAGGCCTTCAAATAGAATTCCTGAAAAGAGACAAAAATAAAGAAATATAAAACATCACATACAATAGAGACAAATAGATTTATTTCTCAACCAAGTAATGGAGAAATGAATACAAGTATCAATAAGATCCTCACGTGCTTCTTCATTTAAAGAAGATATTCTAGGCATATGGAAAGCCAAGACAAACACTTGAGAAACCCCTGACAAAACGAATGACCTATTGGGTGTGTTGTCACAACCCAACAATCTACACTTTGACAAAAATTTTGTGATACATTTCGCAATGAATCAAACATCACCTTCCTGCAAGCCAAGAGAATCTAAATACAATCGTAGCTTCTCTAACAATATTGGTTTTTTGAACATGTCTACATAGTTTTCTCCAGTATGTACCACTTCACCTCGACTGAATCAACATAACCACAAAACAAATCATTGCACCAATTGCAGTTCATACTCGTGCTTCTCATATATCGAAGCACTCATTTCCAAGATCTTTACCTGGTTTTTCCATGTGTCAACTGACCACACCAACTTCATGTGAAATATTTAAACATTCCATCGCAACCATCAACCCTCTTATTGCATTTGCATAAGGTACATGAGACATATAATCCTTTCTTCCTTACTACTAGGACATAAACTTGAATAAATATTACAATGGGAAGCTAAAGGATATCTACCAGTTTCACAAAGTTCATATTGAACCTCACTAGTGACAACCACATCATACCATTTTTTCTCATCTTTATGTACTTCTATGCCCATAATTTGTTTTGTTACTCCTAGATCCTTAATAAAAAATCCTATCCTATTGAGCCTTTAACATTTTGATCTCAACCATGCTTTCCTTACAACAAGTATATTGCCAACATAACACCAAGATAATGAATATTCCATAAACACAATGATGATACTAACTTCTTAAGAAACTTTGGCTTGTCGGGAAGGAATCAAACATTTTGTACCACTTCTTGTTTATCCTAGCCCATATAATGATTCCCTAAGTTTGGAAACAAATATCCCTTTCTGATCTTTAACAACTTCTCATATCTTTGCTACTAATGATTTGTGGATAGTAGGATCCCACAATTTGCATCCATTAACTCCATCACCATGAACAATAGAGATATAAAACTTTGTTCCCCTGACCAAATCTAGCCAAGCCAACCAAGTGAGCCTTCAACCCTCACGTCCATACTAATTTCAATGGAGTATCCTAAGCCCTTATAAAAGATTCATTACATGCAATATTTGGGATCTAAAACCACGGGATACCAAAAGACATGGGCCCGAAACAACGACTATTGACCTAACTTCACCCCCCTTTGCATGACCAAAATGAGCCAAAACTCCCTCAAAGTCAAGGTATCTCGTACTATTGCATTCTCCCCCTATCACCTAAGTTGTCTAGATTTTACCAATGGAATTTCAAACCTGGGGTACTCATGCCTAACTAGGTCTTATAGTCATATGCCCATTTACATAATTCCATCTCAAACTTTGCATTCACGGGTCCTTTCATCATTGATTCAAATCCGAGTAATCCCATCAACACTCCACTTCCATTCTTGACTTTCCACCATCACTTCCAGATCTAAATCTTCCTCCTCCACCAACTCATCATAATGGTCCATGATTATCTTTTTGAGGAATTCCATCAAACACTTCATGTGCATCCTACAAACTACAAAAATTGTCATACATAAGCAATATATCCAAGAGGAAACCTTGCTCTAACCACTTCCATGGATTCCAACTCTGTTGCCTTGTTGACCTTTCTCCTCAATGTCCAATAACAAAGTCTCCTTCTCTACACACAAATGACAATATTCCCTCATTCTCACAAATCTTCACCCAACCTTAGCTCTGATACCACTTGTTGGAATTCAGGCCTGCAAACATAATATTAGTGAAAACAGAAAAAATAAGAGAAGATAAACCATCACACACAACACACACAAAGACAAAGAGAAATGGGGGCAATGATATATTTATTTCTTAGCCAAGTAATTGAGAAATGAATACAAGTCTCAAGAATCTCCTCACAATCTTCTTCATTTAAACATGACATTCTTAAGTGTTTCTAAGCATACGAAAATCCAATCCAAACACTTGAGAAACTTCTGCCCAAATTAGTATGTTGTCACAACCCAACATGGGAATGTTTGAGACTTACCAACATTTGACCTACCAAAGTAGTGAGAAGGGTTGGATGGGTATTGGGAGTAGGTAACAATAGGATGTTGTGGGTGGTAGTTCTTTATGGACTCAACTCTGTAGCCCCAAACATTTGTATATAAGGGCATTATTTGTATTTACGGGCTATCCATTTCTCTCTTTATCCCTTGATATGTCTTTCTCCTAATGATGGAGTCATCTCTCAAAATTTCATAGAAATTATGAAAAGTTCACACAAGTATTCATATAATCTCTTTAGGTGGTAGTTATTTTGTTCTTTTATTTTAGATGTCTTTCTCCTAATGATGAACTCATCTCTCAAAAGTTCATATAGAGAATATGAAAAGTTCACACAAGTAATATGAAAAGTCCATATAATCTCTTTAGATGGTAGTTCTTTTGTTCTTTTAATAATGCATCCGATGATCCGGATTATTTTCGGCACAAAATGAGAGTAGAGATATAATAAAGAAATGCACAGAGATATCGTAGATATTCAATAATATAACAAAAATGTATCAGAGATGCAACCATATACACAATAATACACGATTTCTATTAATGAAAGAAATGTACAAAGACTGTAAAAATACATAGTGAAAGGCTCGATAGAATGGTGGCAGCTTATCTCTAAGAAGAGTTGTGATGGCTACTCACATTCGCAAGAAGATGATTACAATGAGGCTATGAAGGAATTTTTAAAATAAACAAGAATTCCAAAATCCCTACAAATCCAAGAACCTAACCCTAGGAGATGAAGCACCAAAGTCACGTGGGCCCCGTTTGGGTAAGTTAGTACATCAAATTCCTGGGGTCATAACTTTTGCATACGATCTCTGTTTTAGGTGCATGATAGCTCGTTGGAAAGGTATTGTCGAGGAGATTCATTTTGGAGGAAATACATAAGGAACTTCCATATTTCTCCCCATTTTCCCAAAAACATCGTTTAGGGTCTCAAAATGGCCCCGGAAGTTAAAAACTGCTAAAAATAGTAAATTACCAAAATTGCTAGAAAATTGTTTTGAGCTAGTTGGAAAAGGTGGGTGGCCACCAATATCCACCTGGATCAATCCTCCCTCCTTAGGAAGTAATGGTTTCCATTGTGTTGAGTGCCCGAGGGAGAGGAAAAAACGTTTGTTGAATCTGAATCTTGGTGAGCTACTTGCCTTGCTGGAGACGTCGTGTTGCTCAGTTTGTGGAAGTTTGTCACGAACTTGTTGAGGTTGAGGATATTAATAAAGTCGAGATACATGAGAGGACAGTGTGCAGAAGGAATATTTGCGCTTTGTTGCAACCTTGTCGACCTACTTATGTTGGATAGAAGGTGCTTGGGCGAGGCTGTAGTGGTTGTAGTGCCCTTATGTTCCCCTTTTGAACAGATTGTGAAGAAGCTTAATTTTTCACTATGAGATACTATCTTGTGGCACTGTTTAGGTGGAACAATAGTCAGAACTACCTCTAGTATTATGTAGAGATGACCCCCTAGAGAAACAATGACACTGCAGGGTCGATACTCATAAACAACATGGCGTCTCAACATATATGGTTGGCCCAAGAGAACATCACAAACATCTAGTGGGGAAACATCACATAATACCTCATCCTTGAAGGGTTGGATGTCGTATGACAATCAACACTACTGGATGACACGAAGAACACGTCATTGGAGAAGCCACCCGATGTTGTATGGTTGCGGGTGTGGTGTTGTTGACAATCCCAACTATTTGACAACCTCTGTTGAGATTAGGTTCTTTTGGATTTTGCTATCAACAATAAAATGCACCATTGTCCCCTTCACCCACATCTGTGAATGAAAAATTCTCTCCCCCTCTTCAAGATCCGTTGGTTCTTCTAGTTGAATTGCTACGGTCGTGACAATAATAGTGGGGTCTGCGTCAATGATTTCTCCTTTACCAATATTTTCAGAATCAGGTTCTAAATCAGGGTTCGGCTCCTTGTCTTTGATCTCGGCCACTAATCACTATTTTGAGCGACATTCATCGATGTTGTGCCAGGGTCTTTTGTGGAAATCACACCATTTTCCGGTGTCCTTCTTTGTCTTCCTGTGACCCTTATTTTCCTGTGGTTTGGACTAGTTTTCGAGAGACCATTTGTTAGGGTCGTCTTTGTCATACTTTGGTTGTTGCAGATTTGCAGACCTGAACTCCCATTTGTTCTGGTGCTTAAATTTCTGCTCGATTTTCACAGCATATCAATAAGCAACACCGAGTAATGAGATTTCTAGAAAATCCATTTCAGTTTGGATGTATCTGTGTAGAGCCCCACGGTATTTCAAAACCAAATGTCATTCAGAGTCTTTGATACCCAGCTTGGTGTGCAAGGTATGGAAGGTATTGGTAAACTCTAGAACTGCTTGGCCCCTCTCTTGCCGTAGTGTGGTCCATCTCATGTACTGATCCTCATATTTACCAACAGGGTAATACTATTCCTTTACCACATCCACAAAAAAATCCCAAGTGGGCTCGGCCCCATATATTCCATACTCCTCTATGGAACTTTTCTCCCAGTAAGTTTCCCACCAATGTTTGACATGGGGGAGAGATTTAAGGAGTGCGAAGGTGATGTTTTCCCTGTCGAAAAAATGGTGAACAGAGAAATAACCGTCTAGCAAATTTAACCATTTGTCTAGGGCATCCGCATCTATCCGAACTTCAAATATAGGAATATCAAAATTAACCTCTACCTTGAAAGGAGAGGTGCTTCCAAAGTGGTTGTTTGATAAAGATGTGCTTGTTGCTATCGACAGACATTGAAATATGTGGGAAAAATTCTCCATCATTTCGTCCCTCTGTTGCGTGAGAGCTTGTTCAAACAACAGATTGATAGGATCGTCTGCTCCGTCGTTTTTATTTTCTTCCACCATGGAGGGTTTCTTGGGTGTGTGAGAGCGACTGTCTTCCAAAGAGACAACCTCGAGACCCAACTTGCTATACTCGGACCTCATTGGGGACATGCACTGAAAAAAAAACACGATCAAGAGCAGCTTGCTCTGATACCACTGATCCAGATTATTTTCGGCACGAAATGAAAGTAGAGATATAATAAATAAATGAAAGTAGAGATATCACAGATATTCAATAACATAATAGAAATGTATCAAAGATGCAACCATAAACACATATATACAATAACACACAATTTCTATTAATGAAATAAATGTACAAAGACTGTAAAAATACAGAGTGAAAGACTTGCTAGAATGGTGATAGCTTTTCTCTGAGAAGAGATGTGATGGCTACTCTCATTCACAACAAGATGATTACAATGAGTCTCTCAAGGCCTTTTTACAATAAACATAAATTCCAAAAACCCTAGACATCCAAAAACCTAAACCTAGGAGATAAAGCGCCAAAAGTCATGTGGGCCCCATTTGGGTAAGTTAGTACATCAACTTCCCGAGGTCGTAACTTTTGCATACGATCTCTGTTTTAGCCGCATGATAGCCCGTTGGAAAGGTATAGTCGAGGAGATTCCTTTTGGAAGAAATATCTAAGGAATTTTCATATTACTCTCCGTTTTCCCAAAAATGTCGTTTAGAGCCTCAAAATGGCCCTAGAAGTTAAAAACTACTAAAAATAGTAAATTACCAAAATTGCCAGAAAATTGTTTTGAGCCAATTGGAAAAGGTGGCTAGCCACCGATATCCACCTGGATCTTCTGAAGTGTCCAAGAAATCTAAATTCCTTTAGAGGGGAGACTTTTCACATGCCTTCTAAGAAATCCATTTCACTTCTTCACATGTACAAGATACAAGTTGAAAAGGGAAATTGTATTATAATGAGCGGAACAAGCAAAATTTGACTAACTATCCATTTAAAATGCCATCATAATTGTCATTGATATTTTGTCTAGTGGGCATGGGATTTACGTAGAGAATGAGTTAGGGTTTTCATGAAGAAGCAATATTCACTCGAAGTTGACCTCAAAATATTTTTCTGCTATGAAGTTCAATAGTAGTGGCTCGTTCTTAGCCTTATGTTTTGCAGTGTTGAATGATGCATTCCACCTCCACTGCTTTGGTGTTCTACATCTCTAGTAGTTGGCACAATGTTCATTCTATTCATCATAATACTAATCAAAATCAAATTGAGATGCTTTAGCAGGCATTAATAATTAAGGAATAGATGAATTTGAATGAAAGAGAAGGGCTAGGTGGTGTTCTACATCTCTAGTAGTTAGCGCAGTATTCATTCTACTCATCACAGTACTAATCAAAACCAAATTGAGATGCTTTGTTAGGTATTAATAATTAATGGATAGATGAATTTGGATGAAAGAGAAGGGCTAAGTGTATATCTTAAGTAAACAAGACCACAAAGCAATAAGAACACCTTTATTATCAATGTTGAACATTAATTCATTCATAAAACATTCCTATTTTTCTCCCCCAAACATTCAAACCTTAGTCATAAATTGTTAGTATGTCATGACACTAAATAATGTAGTAGAACAATAGCAGTGATGGAACATGTTGAGCTCTGTATCATGCATGCATTCTTGACCACCCTTTGGTATATGCAAGCATCCCTGACCACCCTATCGTAGATATTCCATTGATCTTGTGGACATGATAGAAACACTACCATGTCGGTATGAGCCGCTCATAATGAACATCCATGATATTTAATGAGCAATTAGCAACCAATGAACCTTAGATATTTAATCGTACCACTGTTTATCTCTACACTCTCATATTTTTCAATGGATGTATACCGTGTGGATTATTCATACAAGAATCTCATGTCATGACCACGGCTCAAAAGGCATAGAATGAGGTTTTGGGGATGACTTTATTATTAATGTTTAATTAATTCATTAATAACATGACTATTTGTCTCCCACCCACATAATTCTAAGTCATAAATTATTGGGATATCATGACACTAAATAATGTAGTGAAACACTTAGGTTATCACAGGAAGTACTAGAATGCTTGGTCGATGAGGATGCCTTGTATCTATGTCCTAAAGGGCCTTTAGCCAAGGTAATTTTAATATTTTTCATGATCATTATTCATGTCTTTATCCATCGTGGCTCGTTCACTTATATTTGTTGGTTAAGTTATTAAATTTAGTAGTTCGTGATTGATTCATGGAATTCCAATGACTACAAATCTTATTGTTTGGCCAAGAGCTTAGAGGTGCCCATTTAGCAAGCTAGATAGCGAGCAATACTACTTCTTTCTTGGCAAACCTTTTTACTTGTATTTATTGAAAGAAAAAATATATTTTCTAAATTCAATGTTTCAAAGTTATCCGATATAAGAATATGCTTACACTACTTAATAATAATAAACTTATGTTGGAGCTGGGACAATATGTGGGTATTTCAAAGTTATCCGATATAAGAATGTGCTTACACTACCTAATAATAATAAACTTATGTTGGAGTTGGGACAATGTGGGTATACATTTCTTCTTGGCCAAAAGTTTATAACCTTGTATCCCAAAGCATTGTTATAACCCTTATTCCCCAACACTATCTTGTATTATATGGAGCAACGTGAGGAGATCTAGAAATAGGCTTATGGGGAAAAGCTCAAACCAATGTAGTAACTCATGCACGTGTGCGAGCAAGAAACATTGGTAATGCCTTCTTTCATATTTTGGTTACTTGGTATGCAAAGTTTGATGCGGGTGCAAAACCGTGCTAAGCCTCGTGTTAATAATGTAGGTGAAGAAAGACCTAGTACAAACCCTACTTGTGCATCTTGAAGTGTGGATGCTTCTCTCGTAGTTAGTGGCGTTTCTAGATCAATGGCTCCATCGATGACATAATCAATAGGTAAGTTGTTTCTTTCAATGCCTACATATCTAGTTTTTGGTAGTCTTTTTCATTGAAGAATATTTCAATGCCTACATATCTAGTTTTTGGTAGTCTTTTTCATTGAAGAATAATAGATGTCCAAGGTTCTTATACATTTGGGGTTGTTAAACAATGAATGAAGCAGCAAAAGAAACATAATTAAATAGTTATAATCTAAATGTTCTAAGTTTTGTCTCTTTTTTAGATATTTTTTAAGGATTTTTGCTTGAAATTTGATTAGAAATTATTGGATCTACATATTTGAGTGACTAAATTTACATAATCTAGATGTTACAGGGTTTTTCAATACATTTCATTCATTTATACATTCAAAAATGTAATTTAAACAATAAAAAATTGCAATTTAGTACACATTTATGTGGTTGATTTCAGTGAAAAAAACCAAAACTTAAAATATTTAGACAACTTCTAATTAAATATAGTAGGTACACTACATACCCATTAAAAAAATGAAAATTTATCACTAAAATTGACTTAGGTGACAAAAAATTTCATTAACATGTTAAAAGATTATTACATTTATAAATAATTGTCTTAGTTGATAAAGTTCTTCATTGAAAATAATGTTAAATCAAATAACTGAGTTAGGTGATAAAGTTATTCATTGAAAATAAAGCTCTCAATATATATCATTAATTTTTTTAGCTATTTATAAGTGGAAATATAAACGATGGTCTTAGTCAATTGGGTGTAGCTTGGATGGTTGTGAGGAATGCTTGTTATCCTTCCCACCTGAGTTCAATTCACATAATGACATGAATAAAGCTCATAATGAGTATGTTGTAATGGCTTCAAGCCTATATATATTGAAAAGTTGTCTTCAAAATTTTTAACTTATAAATTAACATACTAGGAAGATATGTTCAATAATTTGAGTTATATATTTTAATTTTAAATATAAATATTTAAAATCTAATTTTAATAAAAAAAAACAACATTCATAAAATGATAATCTTATTATTTTAAATAATACTCATAAAATGATACTCTTATTATTTTCAATATAAGATTTGTGTGGTGATATTTATTATAATCATATGAGTTAATTATCATTTTATTATTTTCAAATATAAGATTTGTATGGTGGGATTTATTATGATCATATGAATTAATTGAGTTAATTTTGAGAGAGGAACCAATCAATCCATCCTATAAATATCAAATAATTTTATTATTATCGCATCTTATCAGATTTAAGATTTGTATGTGGTATTATTCTATAAATATCAAATAATTTTATTATTATCGCATCTTATCAGATTTAAGATTTGTATGTGGTATTATTCTATTTGTATGACTTAATTTTGAGAGAGACCAATCTGTCGTATAAAATTAAAAAATTCCAAGTATCCTAAAAATCACAACCTACTTAAACGTCAAATGCACATTGTGTGATAATTAAATTTTATAAGTGGTACCAAATTTTCAGTTACTTCTAAGTGTGCAAAATTAATGCTTATTAATCTAATAAGGGAGCCCAATTTTCATTTAATTGTAAGCTTAAGAAATTGAGGTTTAATATTTTTATAGGAAAATAGCTTTAAGTTTAACAAGGTTGCGTGGCAGCATAGTTCCTATCAACAGGGTTACAAAGTAAATTGTGGAAAATGGGGTTGAATTGTAAATGACAGAAATGTTTGGTGCAAAAGGTTGTGTGCAACATGTATATCACGGAACATGTGCAAGGGAGATGTTGTGTGCAATATGTATATGACGGAACATGTGCAAGGGAAATGTTGTGTGCAACATGTATATCATGGAACACGGGGCATAAAATTTCATTAGCGCAAAGGCGCGACCCCGCGAAGCGAGGTAAATTGTGGAAGTAAATGACGGAAGTGTTTAGTGCAAAATGTATATCATGGAAATGTTGTGTTCAACATGTATATCATGGAACATGGGACATAAAATTTCGTTAGCACCAAGGTGCGACCCTACTGAGAGATAGGAAAAGTGCAACAAAGATGTGGCAAGCAGCATGAAGCACAGGTGGTATCCATGCAGTAAATGACGCTTGGCATGTAGAGAACCATTTGTTTTTAAAGTATATAAGAAAATATAATGTGTTCACACTGGAAGAAAAAAATTGGAAATTTATCCATGCAACAAATGACGCTTGGCATGTAGAGCACCATTTATTTTTTGAAAGTATATAACAAAATACAAATTTGTTCATAGTGAAGAAATAAATTGGAAATTTAAATGCATTTGTCATATAGACTGGTGAAAGATAAAAATGTATGAAGACATAAATTTAAAAGGAGATAAGAAAACAATTTTATTTGAAATATGTCGAAAAATAAAAGTTTGTTACATACTACTCGAAATTTTGAAATATATAAAAAAAAATAAAAGTTTGTTACATATTAATGGAAATTTCAATGCGTTTGTCATGTAGACTGGGATTGGGGCTCCCGCAGACCATTAGAGAAATATGTACAAGAAACAGGACTCTAGAAGGAAGATAGAGTGCAATACCTACAAAAAAAAATTGAAAGGTATAAGTGTTTTCCTAGACATTTCTATTTAAAAAACTAGAGTAAATGGGTCGATAAACAAAGTAGTATGCAATCAGTAGAATTACAGTGATGGTACATATGAGCCCTTTGGATATTTTCTTGTGGCTACCGTTTCATTGATGTCATCGACGACTGTTGGAATCCTAGCAACTGGTTGTTTCCTTTCGTCCACGGCCTGCTTCAATTTTGATGCAGGAGCATCGCTCACTCATCAAGCGAGCCAGCGCGTGGAGCTGAAAAGACAGCTGGACAACGCAAGCATACATTTTGAATTACTTTGGGATTGTTGCGCCACTCTTTAAATGAAGGCATTCATAAAGAAGCGCGCTTGTATTGTAAAGGGGACCTTGAGCCTTTAAGCTCTCATCCTTAGTAGATAGGAAGGCATTTAATAGATTTAATGTTGTTAGATAGGAATTAATTGTAGATTTGATAGTGGTAGAATTCGAGAGGGCAAACGGAATATAGGTACCCTCCTTTGTACATTGTATATCATCAAGCATTCAAAAGAGAAGAGCAAGCAGAGAACTTGTGGAGAACACCCATGTACAGATTGAGAGTCTTTGATTCAATTTCATGGTTTTTGTTGTTTCTCTGTGTTGATATTATGCTCATGGATGTTGCTTTCTGTTATGTATTTGCTTTGAATATGTTGTGCATGTGATTTCAGAGGTTTAACTGAAGTCTGAGAGAGAAGAGAATGAGTTTCAATTGTTTCTTTGTTTGAGCCAGGAGATTCCTGCATAGAGTGCAGTCAAATTCATATGCATAGAGTGCATTGATGAGGCTCAACAGTTAAACCCTTATTCTCGTTCACCCAGAAGTTGAATTGGGTTGGTAGAGCCGTGCAGGAGGAGTGCAGGCTGAAATTTGAAGTCTCAGTAGCTAGGATGAGCACAGGAAGACAGGGATTGTTGTGGCTACAAGCCCAAAGTCTGGAAGACTCAACAGCTTGAGAACTGTTGGAGGTCGAGTGCAAGAAGCGTGTGCAAAGTCTCTGCGGGAGCCAGAGTCGACAAGCTCAGGAGGAATATTTCCTTCGTGATTCCGTGGAGAAGGACCCAGGATAAGGTTCGAGCAGGATAGAGCTTTGGAGCGGAAGGATTCCACAAGGAGAAAGAAGCAACGGCCAGGGTTCGCAGGATAGATTTGCGAAATTCCGCTGACCGTCAGATCTGGGGAAAATTGCGAGGGATTTAATCCTTAAGCGCAGGAAGAACCAAGGGCCATCAGGATTCGGCATATCGGGTTTCCCGGAGGTGAGAGTTTCATAGCTGTTGAAATCGCGATTAGCGATTTCTCGATATAATAGGAGCCGTCGATCACTATGGAAACACGTGGCATCAGATCCCGGGAGGTCGGGATTCGACATTCGGGGTTTTCAAATGAAACGAAATTGAGAATGGTGAAACCGCGATCCCGCGATTTCCGATAGAAGGAGAGAGGAAGTGACGTGGCGAGGAGATAGCGCACGTGCCATCAGAGTTCGGGGTTCGGGAATTCGTGGTGCATGAAAACCGCGACATTGGATATATCGATTTCCCGATAGGGAAATCCCCGAAAAGAAAAGGAGAATTGACTTGTTGACCCATCGGGGTTCGGGGTTTTGATTTCACAAGGACAGTACCACGAGTTTCGTGATATCGCGAAACCCGATTTCCCGACAAGCAAAAGGGAGATCAGTGGAGAGTTTCTGTGGGTAGTGAGAACTCCTGTAAGGAGTTAGAAGAGTGGTTTAACTCTTCGGGCAAGAGATCAGAGAAGGTCCTGGTGATTCGCGATCGTTCTCCGGGGGAGCGGGGCGATTTGCACCAAGTGGTATCAGAGCGAGAAATCTTGTCTGTATATTTCAGGCGAGAGAGGTGAAGGAGGAAAGGAAAGCACTCTGATACACACGACTTGCGTCAGAGTGGTATCAGAGCAGGAGGACATATTTTGCTTTCTGTAGCAGAAGAGAAACAAGAGAATACACCATGCCGCCTAGGAGAGAAAGGCAATCGCCTGATCGAGAAGATAGGGATGCCCGAAGAAGGGGTAGACCAGCAGAAAACCCAGAAATAGAGCGCGAGATGAGAGATCTTCGAGCAAGGCTTGAGGAGATGGAGATAGCGCAGAGACGCGGAGTCGGTGCTGGAGAGTTCAGTGACTCCGAGGTGGAAGAAGAAGCTGGACATGAAGAAGAGGTCACAGCAGAGGATCCATCAACAAAACGGTTGATCAGAGCCATTTCTAGGATGAGTTCCAAGACGAAAATGGACATTCTCGTCTATGAGGGGAATCTAGATGCAGAAGAGTTGTTGGATTGGATCCGAGCTCTTGACACCTACTTCGATTACGAAGATATCGAAGAGGATAAGAAGGTAAGGCATGCTGTCACAAAGTTGAAAGGACATGCAGCGTTATGGTGGGACGAGCTACAGGCGGATAGGCGTTCCAAGGGAAAACAGAAGATCAAAAGCTGGGATCGGATGATCGCAAAGATGAAAGCGAAATTCATCCCCAGAGATTACCAGATCACTCTGTTCAGGCAGATGCAGAACCTGAGACAGAAGATGATGACGGTGAAGGAGTACACCGAGGAGTTTTACAGACTCAACATCCGAGCAGGTCATCGGGAGAGCGATGATGAGAAGGTGGCGAGATATCTGAATGGTCTAAGATATGACATTCAGGATGAATTGTGCATGGTAACCATCCGAACAGTTGAGGATGCGTACCAGATGGATTTAAAATCCAAAGAGAAGCTGAGCCGCAAGCAAGGTCAGTGAGGGCGAGGCAGGAGTCAGCCCAAAGGCAAGGCAGTTGCCCGAGAAAGAACTCAGAAGCCCAAGGAGGAATGGCAGAAACCTCAGGGTAAGGTTGAGAAAGGAGGAACCTCACAGAGGCAGCAATATGTTGAGCTGAGGAGACAACATACAGAGCAGGGTGGCGGTTATGCTGATGCCAACACATTTCCTCGTACCAGAGGTAGAGGAAGAGGACGAGGAGGAATCATCACATGTTTTACATGTGAAAAGGATGGACACAAAGTTGTTGATTGTCCAGACAGGAAAATGGACAGAGGAGAAGCTCACGTCGCTGAGGCGCAGAGGCGTGACGTTGAGAAAGAAGACACCGGAAATGGGAAGTCACTGACGGTGCATAAAATTTTGTTAACACCCGAGAAAGAGGTGGAGGACACAGCTCAGAGAACCAGATTGTTCAGGACCACGTGCAAGACCAAGGGCTGGAAATGCAAGGTCATAGTGGATAGCGGAAGCACCGACAATCTCGTTTCAACCGAGATGGTGGAAAAGCTAGAGCTGGAAACGACTAAGCACTCGAGTCCATATAAAGTCTCGTGGTTACAGAAAGGACACCAGGTAAGTGTCACTAAACAGTGTTTAGTTGAATTTAAAATTGGGAATTATAATGATCAGATTCTGTGCGATGTTATTCCCATGGACGTATGTCATATATTGTTGGGTAGACCATGGCAATATGACCGAAATGTGATTCATGACGGGAAGATGAATACATATACACTAGAGAAGAATGGGAGAATCCATAAATTGCTTCCGATAAAAGATAAAGAAGTGAAGCCGGAAGTAAGCAATACCGTACTTCTCATGAGTGGGAAGGAGCTTCTCACAGAGATAGAAAAGAACGAAGATCCACAATTCTTTGTGGTCAGGAAACTGAGGATTGTCCTGACAAGCACAAGAGTGGATGACTTACCAGACGATATTCAGGAACTGCTGGGAGAGTTCGCTAATATCATCGTGGACGAATTACCTCGTTCGTTGCCACCGATGAGGAGTGCGAGTCACCACATAGACCTCATACCTGGAGCAAGTTTGCCGAATAAAGCAGCATACAGGTTGACACCCCAAGAGAACGAGGAGGTCAAGAACCAGGTCCAGGATTTATTGGATAAAGGACTGGTCAGGGAGAGCTTGAGCCCGTGTGTTGTTCCAACAGTACTAAGTCCGAAGAAGGATGGAGGCTGGAGGATGTGTACAGACTCCAGAGAAATCAACAAAATCACCATCAGGTACAGATTTCCACTGCCGAGAATGGACGATCTGATGGATTGCCTGAGTGGGGAAAATTTCTTTTCAAAGATTGATCTGAAAAGTGGATATCACCAAATTCGCATGAGAGAGGGTGATGAGTGGAAGATAGCGTTCAAAACAAACGAGGGTTTGTACGAATGGTCGGTCATGCCGTTTGGTTTGACAAATGTGCCAAGCACATTCATGAGGCTGATGAATGAAGTCCTGTGAGAATTCATCGGAAAGTTTGTTGTTGTATACCTGGACGATATACTGATTTTCAGTAAGACCAGGGCTGAACATTTAAAGCATTTGGCCATTGTGATGAGTATACTGCAGCAGGAGAAGTTGTTGGTCAACATGAAGAAGTGCTCCTTCATGAAGACAGAGCTCATTTATTTGGGTTTTGTCATATCGGCGAATGAGTTGAAAATGGATCCTGAGAAGGTGGACGTGATCAGGAATTGGCCATCACCGAGAAATGTTTTCGAGGTGAGGAGTTTCCATGGTTTGGCTAGTTTCTACAGGAAATTCATCAGGAATTTCAGTGGGATTAGCACAACAATGATGGACACCGTGAAAAAACAACATAAAGTTTTTCATTGGATAGCAGAGGCTGAGAAAAGCTTCAATCTGTTGAAGCGAAAGATCACAGAGCAACCAATTCTGGTGTTGCCTGATTTTCAGAAGACATTTCAGGTGAAATGTGATGCCAGCGGATATGCCGTAGGAGGGGTCTTGAGTCAGGATGACAAACCAGTGGCATATTTCAGTGAGAAGCTGGATGAAGCAAAGCTAAAATACTCCACATATGATAAAGAGTTTTATGCCATTATACAGGCATTGAAAAAGTGGAGGCATTACTTGATACCCAAGGAATTTGTATTGTACAGTGATAATCATGCATTGCAGTTCGTGAGTCAATAGGATAAGTTGAACCAGAAGCATGCAAAATGGGTAGAGTACATGCAGAATTTCACATTTGTGATCAAACACATTTCAGGAACTGCTAACAAAGTGGCTGATGCTTTGAGCAGGAAATATTTGTTGTTGCAGGAGTTCAGAGTCAAGACCTTGGGCTTTGAAAATCTGAAGGGCATGTATGCAGGAGATGCAGATTTCGCAGAAGCATATGAGGCAGCTGACAATCTAGTTCTCAGAGATCGGAGCCCGTGGATAGGCTACATGATCCAGGAGGGATTGTTGTTTCGAGGCAATCAGTTGTGTATTCCAAATTGCTCCATGAGGGAGAATCTACTAAAGGAAAAGCACAGTGGAGGCTTAGCAGGTCATTTTGGACACGACAAAACATTCACAAAGCTGAGCGAATCGTATTTTTGGCCAGGCATGCGAGAAAATGTAAAACGATTTGTTGAGAGATGCCAAATTTGTCAACATTCGAAGGGCCGGAAGCAGAATGCTGGATTTTATCAGCCGTTGCCCATACCCGAGAGACCATGGGAGGTGATAAGCATGGACTTTGTGTTAGGATTGTCGAGGACACAGAGAGGGGTTGATTCCATCTTTGTGGTGGTGGACAGGTTTTCGAAGATGGCACATTTTATTCCGTGTCAGAAGACCAGCGATGCGACACACATCGCGAACTTGTTTTTTAAAGAAATCGTCAGACTGCATGGATTGCCGAGAAGCATAGTCTCAAACAGGGATACCAAGTTCATAGGTCATTTTTGGAGGACGCTATGGAAGAAGCTAGGAACTAATTTGGCATTTAGTTCAGCTTACCATCTGCAGACAGACGGACAAATAGAGGTGGTCAATAGAAGTCTGGGGGATCTATTGAGAAGCTTGGTGACATAACACCACAGCAGTTGGGACCAGATATTACCACAGGCAGATTTTGCGTACAACGATTCGGTGAATCGGAGTACAGGAAAAAGCCCATTCAAGATTTTATATGGGACACAACCGAGAGGATTTTCTGAACTCAGGGAGTCAGAACAAACTGCGACTAGCAGTGCTAGCGCTGAAGAGTTCGCTGAGGCAATGAGAGAACTTCACAGTCAAGTGAAGCAGCGACTGATGAAATCAAATCAAGAGTATAAGCGCAGAGCAGATCAGCGGAAAAGACAACTTCAGTTCGAAGTTGGTGATATGGTTCTGGCGCACCTGAGGAAGGAAAGGTTCCCAAGGGGAACATATAACAAACTCAAGATGAAGAAAATTGGGCCATGCAAAGTCCTGAAGAAATTCGGGGAGAATGCATATGAGATTGAGTTACCAGAGGGCATCGGGATATCTCCGATATTTAATGTTTCGGATTTATACCCATACAAGACTGGAGAAGCAGAGACTGGAGATGAGGAACTAGTGGTCTAGTGGCAGAAGCAATTGCCAGTAGCAGAAAAGCCGCAGATGGAGTGTATACTGGACAAACGAGCAGGTAAGAAGACCAGGCGGAAGCAGTACTTTGAGTACCTGGTAAAATGGAAGAATCACTCAGTGGAAGACACTAGCTGGGAAAATGAAGCAATGATACAGAAGCATGGACAAACCGTGCGGAAGCTCATGGACAGGAGCCCATGAAATCTTTCAAGTCGAGGAGTATGATGCAGGAGCATCGCTCACTCATCAAGTGAGCCAGCGCGTGGAGCAGAAAATACAGCTCACTACAACATATTGTAAAAATTCCGACATTTTATTTGCGGCGTTATGGACAAAATTGTCCATATTGTCGCAAAATAGAGGAAATTTATATAAAAAAAAAAATCATGTTTCTCGATAACATCGCTCTTGCCACGTTGACGTCTCTCTTGCCACGTTAACGTCGCTCTTGCCACGTTAATGTCGCTCTTGCCACATTTTCCACTAGAACGTCTCTCTTGCCACGTTTTCCACTGAAACGTCTCTCTTGCCACGTTTGTGAAGATGTATGTCGCAATTGCCACGTTAACGTCGGTCTTGCCACGTTAACGTTGGTCTTGCCACGTTAACGTCGCTCTTGCCACGTTAACGTCGGTCTTGCCACGTTAACGTCGCTCTTGCCACGTTAACGTCGCTCTTGCCACATTTTCCACTGGAACGTCTCTCTTGCCACGTTTGTGAAAATGTATGTCACAATTGCGACGTTTTCGAAACTAGGTTTTCCCCTCCAACGGTCACCTTAGTATGTTCACCAAGTCAAAATACCAACGGTCACTTAGGACTTTTTTACGTCGGAATTGCGACGTTACAAAATCTATAAATATGTTGCATTTGACGGATGTTGCGACAAGTTTGCTATAATAACGACGCTTCAAAAAGGGTTTGCGGGTCTTCTCGACGAACAAAAAATAGATATTTATTTCAGTATGAGTCCATGGGGAAGAATGTCAGAAAACATTAGAGCTAGGAAAATAATTAAAGAGGGTGAAAAGGGTGACGGTAAATGTTATTTCCCTTGCAAAAATTGTTGTACTAGACGTCCCGAAAGAGTTTTAATAGCAACAACTACAAAACACATTGTAGAAAATATGGGCACATGGACAGGGGATCAAATGAATATCGTCCGATGGTATATACATTCATTATCTGTTTTAATATTTATTATATTCTCAAATTTTATAATGTTTTATACATGCACTAATTTTTCATGATTGTTT
>ML843256.1:21992-40373 GCA_009831015.1 Picea engelmannii
AAGGTTAATGTACCTGTCCCTCTTAGTACTGATATTGTATTTTTTTTTTAAATACCTACAAGAAGGTCGCTATTGCGACATCTTGGAGTGTCGCTCCCATAGCAACCACGTCAGAGATGATACCTCTTAACATCACTCTTCCCACGTTCTAGACGTCTCTCTTGCCACCTTCAAGACGTCGGTCTTGCCACGTTCTAGATGTCTCTATTGCCACGTATAAGACGTCTCTCTTGCCATGTTCCTGACGTCTCTCTTCCCATGTTTTAGACGTCTCTCTTGCCACCTTCAAGACGTTGGTCTTGCCACGTTCAAGACGTCTCTCTTGCCACGTTTAAGACGTCGGTCTTGCCACGTTCAAGACGTCGGTCTTGCCACGTTCTAGATGTCTCTATTGCCACGTTTCAGACATCTCTCTTGCCACATTTAAGATGTCGCTCTTGCCACGTTCCAGACATCGGTCTTGCCACATTCTGGATGTCTCTATTGCCACATTTCAGACGTCTCTCTTGCCACGTTTGAAATGTCGGTCTTGCCACGTTTGCAACGTCTCTCTTGCCACGTTTGAAACATCGCAATATAGACGAAAACGTGGTCGTCGAAAAAACAACGTCATGTGAAACGACGTTTGAGGGGGTCCGAGGTTTGTCAATCTTTCGACAATAGAAAGTGGAAATTGCATCGAACGCGCCGTCGAAATTTGACCCAAATGCAGTAGTGGCTGGACAGCGCCAGCATACATTTTGAATTATTTTGGGATTGTTGCGCCACTCTTTAAATGAAGGCATTCATAAAGAAGCGCGCTTGTATTATAAAGGGGACCTTGAGCCTTTAAGCTCTCATCCTTAGTAGATAGGAAGGCATTTAATAGATTTAATGTTGTTAGATAGGAATTAATTGTATATTTGATAGTGGTAGAATTCGAGAGGGAAAACGGAATATAGGCACCCTCCTTTGTGCATTGTATATCATCAAGCATTCAGAAGAGAAGAGAAAGTAGAGAACTTGTGGAGAACACCCATGTACAGATTGAGAGTCTTTGATTCAATTTCATGGTTTGTGTTGTTTCTCTGTGTTGATATTATGCTCATGGATGTTTCTTTCTGTTATGTATTTTCTTTGAATATGTTGTGCATGTGATTTCATAGGTTTAACTGAAGTCTGAGAGAGAAGAGAATGAGTTTCAATTATTTCTCTGTTTGAGCCAGGAGATTCCTGCATAGAGTGCAGTCGAATTCATCCGCATAGAGTGCGTTGATGAGGCTCAACAGTTAAACCCTTATTCTCGTTCACCCAGAAGTTGAATTGGGTTGGTAGAGCCGTGCAGGAGGAGTGCAGGCTGAAATTTGAAGTCTCAGTAGCTAGTCTGAGCACAGGAAGACAGGGATTACTGTGGCTACAAGTGCCCAAAGTCTGGAAGACTCAACATCTTGAGAACTGTTGGAGGTCGAGTGCAAGAAGCGTGTGCAAAGTCTCTGCGGGAGCCAGAGTCGACAAGCTCAGGAGGAATAGTTCCTTCGCAATTCCGTGGAGAAGGACCCAGGATAAGGTTCGAACAGGATAGAGCTTTGGAGCGAAAGGATTCCACAAGGAGAAAGAAGCAACGGCCAGGGTTCGTAGGATAGATTTGCGAAATTCCGCTGACCGTCAAATCTAGGGAAAGTTGCGAGGGATTTAATCCTTAAGTGCAGGAAGAACCAAGGGCCATCGGGATTTGGCATATCGGGTTTCCCGGAGGCGAGAGTTTCATAGCTGTTGAAATCACGATTAGCGATTTCCCGATATAATGGGAGCCGTCGATCACTACGGAAACACGTGGCATCAGATCCTGGGAGGTCGGGATTCGGCATTCGGGGTTTTCAAATGCAACGAAATTGAGAACGGTGAAACCGCGATCCCGCGATTTGCGATAGAAGGAGAGAGGAAGTGACGTGGCGAGGAGATAGCGCACGTGCCATCAGAGTTCGGGGTTCGGGAATTCGTGGTGCATGAAAACCGCGACATCGAATATACCGATTTCCCGATAAGGAAATCCCCGAAAAGAATAGGAGCATTGACTTGTTGACCCATCGGGGTTCAGGGTTTTGATTTCACGAGGACAGTACCACGAGTTTTGCGATATCGCAAAACCCGATTTCCCGACAAGAAAAAGGGAGATCAGTGGAGAGTTTTTGTGGGTAGTGAGAACTCCTGTAAGGAGTTAGAAGAGTGGTTTAACTCTTCGAGCCAGAGATCAGAGAAGGTCCTGGTGATTCGCGATCATTCTCCGGGGGAGCGGGGCGATTTGCACCAAATTTCCTTTCAAGCCATTCTTCAATGTAGCTTCTCATTGGGACGACATTGATATCATTCCAGAATTTTATGTTGAAAAGATCATTTTCTAATTCCTGGAAGTCGATAGAAAGATTACACAAAACCTGATGAATTTCCTCATTCTGTACTGAATAGTCGACTAGCCATTCGTCGACATGAGCTTGACCATATTCAAGGATGCTGTAATTTTTTTCGAGAGACAATGCCTTAAAAATATAAACCTATTTATCGAATTCTTTCCTAGTTAAGGGCAAGGAGTTTGCGATTAAGTTGGGGTCTTGGAAGTCATTGGTATTTTCAACCAAGTTTATTCTTGACATCCTTGTGAATAATTTATCTATCTTTGATATGGCTTGTTCACATGACTGAACAATGAGATGCAAGTTCTTCACTTTTTCTTTCAAGCATGCATTTAAATGACCGATATGGTTTTTGGATGGAAGATCTTGTTGTCTTCTTTTTGTTTCTTTCATATTGTTGACAATGGTGCCAAAAGAAAGAAATGTCTTTAAACACAAATTTTATTCATCTTTTAACTTTGCCTACAAATGTTTGAGCAAACTGTGTGCCCTGGTTCTAAGGAAAGTGATGGTTTGTGATGTTTTCCACACCTCGGTAACCAGTTCCATTATGTTTTTGATATTATTCTCAACATATCCTCTACAGAATGAAAGGAGGTTGGAGGATGATTTTAAGTTGGTTGCAGGGGTGGAAGGCATGGCTATTGCCAAAGGATTGACAAGCAATGGCATAGGAATCAAAGTCTCTTCCAATTCCTTGACCCGATCATTCAGTCTAGCATTCTCGACCTCGATGCCTCCAATGGAATCATGAAGTGCATCTCCGTTCACATTGTGAAGTTGTCAGATTTGGGACGGTCGCATGTTGGCAAGGTCAAGATCTGAACGATATTTTCCTTTCTTATTTTTCACATCTTTTTTTCTCAATTATCAATTTTTTGGACTGGCTATCAAAAACAGCGCTCTGGAAGACGAAGGATTCATCTTTGTCAAAATGTTTGGTATCGGATATGTCCATTGGATGACTATGCTAGATGGCGTCTCCGAGATGATTAAGGTATCGGAGCATGCTATCCAGATCAGTGTCAAGTTCCATTTTCTCACTCTGAATTTCCAGCTCTTCCGCCTGCCCCACATTTTTTTTCTCTTCTTGTCTATTGGAATCTTGTGAGAACTATCAATTTTTGAGTGAGGAGGGTCGTTATCTCCTCTGTTTGAAAAACTCTGAGTTGCTTTGTTGTTGTGGTGGGCCATTGGAGCGATTCTCTGGGATGTCATACTTTTTTGAGTGTTATTTGCCGATTGAACACTCTTGTCACTAGGGCCTCTCCCTTGTTGCGTGTACAATTTTTTGCAGCTTTGCATTGTGTCTAGGTCATCAGCATCAGAAGCAGGAGTGTTGCCGCCAATGTCTCTATTTTCGGGCAGGTGTTTTTTGAAGAAAAAATCGTCGAGGCCAAGTGTTTGTAAATATTGTCAGAAAATATTATCGGGGTCGAACCCTCATATGCTTTCATCATATCTCAGGTTGAAGATGATAGAATGCACTGCGAATTTGTTAATTTTGTTGACGTTTTCCAGCACGAACACCCCTACTTTCCAAGGCAAATGAATGGACTGTTTTTTTTTCTTCTTTTGCAATAGATGCAACCAATAGTTATATTGACGTGCTACTTCTACAAAAAACATTCTGTCCATAATGTGACATGGAAGGAGAACAAATTTTTCCGTGGAGCCAAAAATTCTTATCATAGTGTAATTATACAAATGTTTGAGTTTCCCCTTCCTGTCCAAAAAACTGGTTGCCTGTTCAGATATGCAGGGAGCATCTTCTCCTAATAAAAAAACTTTGAAAACATACATGAAGCCATTAAAAACCTCATAAAAACAATGGGAATCCTTGTGCTTCCACAAGGCCTGGTACCAGAACATTATTGGGTCAAATTCTTGGACATTCTTGGACAGAGACAGTTGTGGAAACTGACAACAATGTGTTATCACAAAAACTAAGTAGGACGACATATAAAATTTATTTTCCCTTTTGAAGCTTAATAATTGCGAACAAATTTCATGGGAAATTAACTTGCTCCAATAAAAAATGGCTTGTTTGTTGACTGTGAAATACAAAATATAAAGAGCCATCTGGGAAACAATTGTTCTGGACTTCTGTCCCATTATTCTTGTAAACAACCAGGCAATTTCACGGAATGGATTTCTAAATGAACTAACCTGCAATCTTGTGATATCTTCAGGAACTAGAATCGACTCTTCCAATAAATGGGGAAAGAGGTCCAACCACTTATTATGCTTTGCTAGGAACTATTTGCAATCTTCTCCTTTTAACGTCAATGTTGGCTCTGATAATCTTAACATCTAGCAAAAGACCTGAGGTGACAAAGAAACAAAAGAGCGGTCCCACAGTGGAATAATTCTTTTGTCTGAAATAAATTTATCGACACACCAAGAGACAATGTCCTTACAGTAAAAACCCTAAAGGACACATCCTACACGAGGAATCCCAGAGGTCCAAATTACTTGGTTCTCTGCGGCAGAGGTTGAGTAATAAGAATATGCCCTGGACCACTGGAATTTCTAGTCCTCATGCTCGAAGATGTTCATTGTATCTCCATAGAACTGTTGTTGAGATGATCCCATAGGTTTATGAGAACGTTGGTTTGGTCCAGACGATGGTTGAAATGAACACTTAGATCTGATAATGTAACTCTCCGCTAAATCTTGGTTAAATTCTTATGAATGGGAAAGCACCTCGAGCCTCTCGCTGATTAATAACAATCTATATCTGTGGTGCATGATGAAATGTTGGTAGTAAAGCTTACTTATTGCATATTTAGAAATGCAAAGGTGGGAGGTACGGGGAAGAGAAATTAAGGATTGGAGGTTTCGTGAATGTGCCAAGGCGATGACGTGCGAACGACCTTTCATGATTTTGAAATCAACACTCGGAAGGGATAATATAACATCCCGCAAATCTTGGTTTAATGCCCATTAATAGGAGATCTCCTCGAGCCTTTATCCCATCAATGACAAGCTACACGGTTCCTGCATGATGAGCTATTAGAAATAAATGTCAGTAATTGAATATTTAGAAACTATATATATGTGTGTGTGTGTGTGTGTGTGTGTTTTCTTTTATTATAGACAAGTGTGAAGGTCACGGAAACAACGAAGACCAATAAAAGAATGGGAAGGTCTAAAAAGTGGTCGAACGAGATTCAAAAAAGGGTTACGAGGATACTCAGGAGACGCGAGTGTTCCATGGTCAAATTTTATGTATCGGAATTTTTGACTGCAAAACATGTAAAATGGAGGAGTGCATGATGGGGAAGTTCAACGGTCGATTTGTATATTTGCAGAATTATGGGAAAGTGGCTAAGTATGGAATAGGGAAAACCAGCCCGACGCTGCACAAATGACATTCCATGATGTTTGAAATTAAGGATTGCTAATTGGATGCCTAGAAATTAGATATTATATAGAATTGCTAATTGCTAATTGCAAAAGGGCGTAGGCACAGGAAACAACGATTAGGAACTGAATATTTATTGAAACCTCCATATCGACGATCGACGAAAGAAATTTGAAGAAATGGCGAAGTATGGAAAGCGGACAGACGGGATTCAAAATGGGGTGACAATAGTTCCATAAAAGACGTGAGGACCTGACGGTTAAATTGTATTTCTTGGAAGTTTTCGATGCAAAATGTATACCATGGAAGAGGGCATGATAGGTAGACCGTAATACGAAAGAGGGTATGATCTAAGTCCATTTGTAAATTTGTATATCGCGGAAGTGACGGTATTGTTCATAGGTCATGGAACAATAGAAGTCCAATCTAGATTTCTCCTACCAAGAATCCACGGTCGCAGAAGTGTCTTGGTATGGAATGGGGAAGCGATCGATCGGCGTCACGATATAAGCGCACGAGTGCAAGAATGAACCCGAAAGTCCGCCCAAGCATGTAGCTAGGCATTTTCGAAAAAATGAATAAGTGACGAGAAAGATAAAGTTCGGGGAAAAGAGAAACGGATATTTGGCTAAGTATAGAAGATGGAAAATAAGGACCAATATATTCACATATGTAACATATATCCCATTTTCCTGCCAAGATATATACTTGGAAATAAATGCGAAGGTGACGACACAGAAAACAATGACTAGGAATACGATCTGTGAGTTTACTTGGTTCTTGGTTGTATGCTTCGTCTGTCAATGTGTATATCGCGGAACTCCAAGTCTTTTTTTTAGCTAGCTAGCCCACAAGTTTAGTTGTCGATTTGTATAGTGCGGAACTCTGGGTGTTGTTTGTAGGACACAAAACTATAGAGGAAATGCTTTTCCCTTTAATATAGCTTCTGTGACGCAAATGTGGTATGGCTCATTTTAGCACTTTTCCATCTATAAACAATGGCAATCTTGAACCCACCAACCTTGGAGCCTGTGTGTTAATTTCTATATTGCGTAGCTCCGAATGTTGTTTGGAGGTCACGGAAAAAGAGAAGTGCAATGTTGAGCCAGCCAGCGCACAAGTGCGTCTGTCAATTTGTATATCGTGGAACTTTGGCTGCTACTTGTAGGACATAGAACAATAGAGGGCCAATTTAGAGAAAGGGAAGCGTTCAGTGGAAACGCGTGAATCCGCCAAGCCACGTAATAAGGCATTTTTCGGGAAAAAATGATTGAGTAACTAGGAAGAGAAACTATAGGGGATAAAAGAGTGGGAAAATAGAAAGGTGGAGGGCAATTTTCATAAGCGTGAATTGGTTTCAAAGAAGCCCCATTGTTGCAAAACCATCATTTTCTACTAATTGTTAGCAAATGCTTTGTTGAAGATTAGATTTTATTACAACCTATGCGTGTAAATATTTTCTTGATACATTATTCCATGACTGTAGCATATTAACTTAAGTATTAAACTTCATTTTCTACCAATTGTCGACAAACGCTTTGTTGAAGATTAGATTTTATTAGAGCGTGTGGGTGTAAGCGTGTTTCTGATACATTCTTCCATGACTGTAACATATTAACCTAAGTAATAAACTTCATGCATTATGGGTTGTTATCATTAAAACTTAATAATTGTATGTCTGGCACAAGAATGACCATTTTGCTGCAACATTGTACATTGGTATTGTTATTTTGTATCTGCATTATGAATAGAATTGAATGTTGGTTCAAACTGTGTGTAATCCATTTTTTGTTTTCATAAAAGCCTACTAGATTGACACAGTACATTGTCATATCATTGTTACATGTTCCATCTTAGAAAAAACAACCTAACGAAACACAATATCAAAGAACTACAAGACCACCAGACCATGGCAATGAGAACAGGCCTTAAATCCAGAAAAGAAGCAGCGACGAAGACTCAAAGGAAAAAATTTTTAATAGCAAATCCATTAAAAAAAAAAAAAACACCGAGTATTGTGCATCTATCCCTAGAAATTGGACCCAGTTCTTCGGGCCAAAACATTGAACGTATCTTCCACAAACACAAGCATGGGATCCACAATATGCAAGATCCTTGCAGTTTTCTCCTCGATGAATCATCCTGTGGTAAAATTGATAGTTTTCAGAAACTTCTCGTGACGAAGAAGACAAAAAATGTTGCAGGAAAATGGAATATCCCTTAACTGAAAGTTAGGACAAAACTATAAATCGCCTCTGCACAGTCGAAAAAACTTCAAGGACACAAGTTGCATGTGCAATTTTCGAGGCCCAAATTAGTCCATTCTAGGTGGAAGGATATGACTAGTAGAAATATGCCTTGCAGCAGTGAGTTCTGGACCTAATTCCCGAAGATGTTAATTGTATATTCAGAGAACATGACAACAGTCCTGCAAGTGAATAATTTTTTGGCTTGAAATATGTCTCTCGGAGCATCAACATATCATTTCTTATAGTGAAACTCTTCTGCCCAGAATGAACTAATTTGGAACTCTAGAATTCCTACTTTCGAGTTGCAAACTGGCTATTGCGTTCAACATCAGTTTCTTTTTTGAAACTCATTTTCATGTTGTTAGGAATGCCATCACCGATCCGGGAATGTAAGGTCTCATCCAACAGAGCCTTATAAAACATAAATTTAATTAGAGAAATGTTATTCTAACTGGTTAACCATTCATTATTCAACATAATTAAAAAAAATTGTATTCAACATCATAATAAACCATATATTCAGCATACTCAGCATGATAATAAACCACTTAAAACAACCTAATGATGAGAATACATACCTCTAACTGATGCTACTGTAGTTCTCCAACTCTACCTGATGCTCTGCCCAAAACTGACTAACCTCCCATCCAGCTAGGAATAGAGCCTCTTCGTCTCCCTAGCTCTAGGGTTCCGTAAGGATTCCTGGCCCCCGAGCCCAAAACTCCCAGCAACAGGTGCCCCCCTGTAACAATCCTACGACCAACTTCTCCAGCCAAAAACTAGTAATACAATCTTCCAATCTCCCAAAAATAAATGCTCCAATAGAGTCCTGCAATATGAAAATAATGCTCACCCCCAAAATTCCCTCTCCCCGAGTGTTTTTCCCCCTCATATCCTCCTTTCCCCCCTTTCTCATCCACCACCTTCTCCCTTCATTAAGTTTCACCCACCTTATCCTTCCATTCAATTTCACCCACATTATCCTTCCATTAAGTGTCAACCATATTTTCCCCTTTTTATTAATGGATCATCTACCGATTCAAAATAATAATTAAAAATTTATTAATATTTCCAACATAAAATTTAAGAATTTATTAAACCAATATCCCATAAACCAATATTTGATTATGATAATTTAATTAATTAAACTAATATACATTCAACAAATATTTAATCAGGACAATTAATTAATTAAACTTAATATACTTTAAACAAATATTTAACTATGACAATTAATTATTTAACTAGGGTTGTTACATACACCCACCCTTCAGGAAACTTCATCTCGAAGTTTAAAGTGTTTTATGATACAAGGGAAACGACACATGGTTCTCACATTCATATCCAATAAACAATGTTATCAGTAAGTAAGCCAAGAAAACTCATACATACTAGTGTACATGTGCAAGAAATGCATGTGTAGCTAGTACATACAAGTCTCGCTCATGTACTAATAACAATAACTATCACCTCTATAGTAATTTTTGTATGCATCCAATCCATTCAACAAGACTATTCATTTTATAAAAGATAATAACCCAATCAAATGTTTGCGAAATCCTTTAATTACAATTATCTAGCTCAACAATGTTATTTAGACAATTGTAGTTTAGTTAAGGAATTATGAATATTCATATATACACATTTTCTTTTCAGAAGGAAAAACAATAAATTCCACCATAAGGAAAATCTCCATACACTCTCAACTATTTCTACTCATCCTTCCTCCCTAAATTACTTCCATCTTCCATTCCTATCCTTCCTTTGTTGGACTATCTTGGAGCGTCAACTATATTGACCTAACTCCAAATAGAACCCATAAGCGGAAGTGTCACTATCTTGACCAAGCTTCCTCAGCAGGAAACTGAAAGTCATCATCACATGTCTAGGGGAGCGTGAGCTAACACCGTCCTCCCATGACTCCAGGTTTCGGAGGATACACAGTGGGAAATGCCTCCACCCCTCCTAACAGGACTAGGGTCCACACCCTACAATGGAATATACAGTGGCACCATGCTGCTGATATTTTTGTCATCGTTTATTCTGTTTTAGGCAGTCTCACCACCTAAAATCCTGCACTAGTCCACATATCATAGCATTGCATTCAAACCAATATAATTTCACATACAAAGATTCATACCATATTGTTTCTCAGTCGGTGGTCATGACATCCACTTTTATTACCATTATCCCTTGGCTATTTCATAGCCCAATGACCTGTAGATTAGTCTGTAACACAAACTCATACATATCTATGCATTATCATTGTGTAATTGCATACAACCATAATTTCAATTAGGTATCCATGTACCAACAACTTTAACATCAAAGTTTTCAAGTTAGAAATAGATCTCATAATACCCCATAATTCAATTAACGTTACGCATTCATAGAATTATCATTTACATAATAGATTGCATCATATCCAACATCATTCAAATAGCATTTAAACCTTCATAGGATTCGCATTCACACAATATATCCCATCATATCCATCATCATCAATAACATTTAAACATTCATATAATTTACATTCACATAGTAGATCACATCATATCCAACATCATTCAAATAGCATTTAAACATTCATAAAGGTTCATATGTCTTAAAATTTCAAGTGTATTATTTAATAGTTTCACTGTGAAAAGAAAATAAAGGTGTTTAGGCCTCAGGTAATCCTAGCTATCTAAGTCAAAAGGTGGCATTACTTACTCCCAACCTTCGAGAAACATATTCTTGAGGTGGTCAAAAAAGTGAGGGATAATCTTGTCATAATGTCTCGGCATCCTCCCAAGTAGCAGATCCTCGACTAAACTTGTCCCACTGGACCTTAACTTGGTCTACCAGACAGTTCCTGACCTGTCGGACTCTACGGTCCAATATGTGTAACGGTTCTACCGTGAGGGTTCCCGCGTCCGATACCTGCAATTCCTTCCAATTTAGTTTATGTGATTCATTAGCAACATAATGACATATAACAGATACATGAAAAACATTATGAGTTTTATGCAAGTGGGGTAGTAGTATGAGACAATAGGCAACAAGTCCAATTTTCTCTTGGATTTTGAACGGTCCTATAAATCGAGGTGAAAAATTTGTCCCCTTCACGAACCGAATGTTACTCTTATTAGGCCTGATATGAATGAAAACCTGATCTCCCACTTTATAACTTCGGTCAGTCCTGTGTGCATCTGCATAACTTTTCTGTCTATCATGTGCTTCCTTTAGTCTCTACTTAATCTAAATCACCTATTCCTCCATCTCTTGAATCAACTCTAGCCCAACTGTTACTCGGTCTTCTAACCTCTCCCAACTCAATGACGTTCTACATGGCCTTCCATATAGAGCTTCGTAGTGTGGCATTCTGATGGAGCTATGAAAACTGTTATTGTAGGCAAACTCTACCAAAGGTAGGTACTTCTCCCAATGGGTTTGATTACCCATAACATACATCCTAAGCATTTCTTCCATAACCTGATTTACTCTCTCAGTTTTTCCATCAGTTTATGGATGATAAGTTGTGCTTAAGTTCAACTGAGTCCCCAACGCTGACTGCAAACTTGTCCAAAACCTAGAAGTGAATCTGGAGTCCCTATCTGAAATGATCTTCTTAGGTATCCCATGCAAACAAATGACCTCACTTACAAACACGTGTGCCACATCAGTGACATTGTAAGTGTCTCTAACAAGAATAAAATGAGCACTCTTGGTTAACTTATCAACTATCACAAGAATGGCATTATGTCTATGAGATGTGAGCGGAAATCCCACAACAAAATCCATAGAAATGACTTCCCACTTGGTCATAAGAACATCATGTGGTTGTAGGAGGCCTACTGGGTGATGGTGGTCAGCTTTCACTTGTTGACACTCTAGGCACTTGGTGACGAAATGGACTACATCGCGCTTCATGCCTACCTAGAAGAAGAGATTCCTCATATTTGCATACATTTTCTTCACACCGGGAAGCGCACAATAAAGTGCTCTATGGGCTTCCTTCAGTATGATTCTTCGAATATCCCCACTTTCGGGGATGTAAATCCTTCCTCGATATCTTAATACTTCATCTGCTTCCAGACTATATCCTTCATACTTTGGATCTGATTGCCTCCCACTCTGGAGATTTGAAGTAACCTTTACATACCAACTGTCTCCAAGGAGTTTCGTTAACACACGTTCCCTCAGATTAACTTTTAAGGGTACCAAGAAGAAGACATGTGGCCTCCTACTCAAGGCATCCGCGACCACATTCTCTTTTCCCTTGATGTATGAAATACCAAAATCGTACTCACTCATAAACTCACTCCATCACCTTTGCCTGGCATTCAGATCCCTTTGATGGGAGGGGGAGAGAGACATCAAGAGATAAGGAGAGAGAGAGAGGGAGGGAGGGAGCGAGGGAGAGAGAGAGGGAGAGAGTCAAAGAGGGGGGAGATAGAGAGTGAGTGGGTGTGAGAGTGTGAGGCATGGATAAGAAATGTCTAGGTATAGGTCATGGTCTAAGTCTAGGTCTAGATCTAGGTCTAGATCTTGACATGCCTTGCCATGTCTAGGTCAAGGTATTTTCTTGCCTTTGTTGGACAACTAAGAGGGGGGAGGGGGGGTGAATCAGTTATTACTGTGCTTAAACAATTATGATTATTTTAAACTCTTTACAGAGCACTCAATGGAAATCACACTAATGTAGAGAGGTAATCAATAGAACATTCGACATCAATCACACATATGAAATATACAAAGACAAATATTTCATGAGGAAACCCATAAAGGGTAAAAACCTCTTCTTCTTGGTATGATAAGTAATCTTTACATTCTGTACATTATCATGCATATGAGCTCCAACTCATTGTGAGGCTACAACCTCTGTTTTTCAAGTTGCAACTTGCTGAGAGCACCAACTCTCTGTTTTCTCTAGCACCTACTAGAAGGAAGCACCAACTCCCTGGTTTCTCTAGCACCCACTAGAAGGAAGCACCAACTCTCTGGTTTCTCTAGCACCCACTAGAAGGAAGCAACAACTCCCTAATTATTCCAACACCAACTGGATGGAAGCACCAACGTCCAGTCACACAAGCACCATGTTGTATAATAGAGAACAATAGTTCTGCCTTGCACCACCCTGCCACCCTGGTTTCTCTGGCTACAACTAGATGGAAGCTCCAACTCCCTATGTTCAAGCACCCACATGAACCTATGAGGACAACAATCCTCCCTAGCACCTCCCAACCACCCTGAAATATCAATCTTTGCTACTAAAACTTATTACAGTGATATAATGTTCATCAATGACTTACCAGTCTCATTATTGTTCTCCTACACTGCCCTGCTCTGTCTGCCTCACTATATTCCTGCACACATGCCTTGTGTTTTTTGTTTTTCTTCCTTTTATGGTCTGTGCACCATGTCCATTCAATGCACCATTCCTCTTCTGTGTATTTCAGCTGCTTCACACTGCCTCCTTCTACACGCCTGAATCACTCTCAACAATAGCCTCCATCTCTTCTTTGTTCTATGTATTTATACTATCTGTGCACCTTCTTCATCCTCCATGCACAGTGCCTCTGCATTCTCTTCACCATGCCATGGTTCTTCTCATCGGATTGTTCAGTGCGACTCCACTTTTTCTCTGCTTCGCTCGCTCAAGCCACAAAAAGAAAACTGCATCTCGCTTTTGTCTATTCCTAATATGTTACTCATCTCTGAGTTTTATCTCACTCTGTGCATATTGTTGGTCTCACACTGCGCATACTGTAATTTTCCCTTCTTTACAGTTCAACTCATTTTTTATTCAGAACAACCAACCACACATAGTAACTGCATGTTTCTTTTATGCACTACAACCCCTTCGGTTACTCCTCAAAACCCTAGAACAACGCTTCAAAAACTAAAACGCCAACCGTCCAAGAACCATGATTCAGTTCAGCTAACTGAATCATAACTAAACAATTAATCATGAATATCAACAATATCCCTTCGATCAGATGCTCAAATAACCAGCACCGTTGGATTAAATCCACAGGGTCTTGCGTCTATTTCACCATTTCGCATTTCAGCATTTCGACATTCAAGCATTCCTGTGTTGTGAGGCATCTTGACTCTCCAAGTCATGATCTCTGAAATGGATATTAGCTTCGTGCTAGCTCCTCCCTTGAGCCTTCGTCGATGTGACCATAGGTTATGACAAGGGGCCAATTCTGAACACGCATTTCGTATTTCGCGTTTTGGGGATTCTGTGAAGAGTCGTCTCGACTCTCGATGTCCCAAACTTTGAAATGGAGCTTGCCTCTTCAAGATCTTCTCTACAGCTCTTCGATGATGTGACCACCAGTGGCGACCAAGCGCTTATCCATAAAGTGATTTCACAATTTCACATTTCGGCATTCCTATGATGAAGGGTCTTGACACTCCAAGTTGCAATCACCGAAATGGAGCTTGGTTGCACTAGATCCTTCCTGCATCTTCCGCAGATGTGAACACTGGCTGTGGTCACAACCTTATTCGAAAACGCATTTCCACGTTTCGACATTTCTTTGATGAATTGTTTCGACACTCCAAGTCACGAACCCCGAAATGATCTGAAGGTATTTCGGCGTTTCGAAATTTCTGTGATGAAGTGTTTCAACACTCCAAGTTATGAACCCCAAAATGATCTGAAGGTATTTCGGCATTTCACAATTTCTCATATCACGAGTTAGAGAAGTTAGAGCACTCATTCCTTTGACCTTTCAGTCAGCGAAATGCCAATCTTTCTCCATGTGTCCTCTAGCTTCAACGACCAAGATCATTTCACAAATTCATGAGCCTTCGTTGTGCCTGTTTCAGGATTTCGATGTTTCTCATTTCGCAACTTCGAGACTCCTATGATGAAGAGTCTCGACTCTTGACTCCTCCAACTCCCAGTATCCAAAACTCTGAAATGGAGTTAGATCAATGGTCTGGTATTTCGGCGTTTCACATTTCGCAACTTCAGGACTTCTGTGATGAAGAGTCTCGACTCTTGACTCCTCCAACTCTCGGTATCCAAAACTCCGAAATGGAGTCAGATCAATGGTCTGGTATTTCGGTGTTTCACATTTTGCAACTTCGAGACTCCTATGATGAAGAGTCTCGACTCTTGACTCCTCCAACTCCCGGTATCCGAAACTCCGAAATGGAGTCAGATCAACAGTCCACAATCTTGATGATTCGACAGTCATCGAGAAATCTAAATGGGATCCAATGATCACTGTTGCTCTTCACTGTTGAACTTGCAATTTCCATGCCATTATCATTGCGTTGTTGATCGTGATATTTTCCATCAATGACAAACACGCATACTCTACACTATCTCTTCTGATCTTATCGAGCTTACTCTGCTGCATCTTCCAAAATACTTTTGGTGCCCGCCTGGCACATTCTTCCTATACTTAAGCCACTGTCATTGTTGTACTTTCCATCAATGACAAGAATACGCTGCCTATAAAACATGCCAACAATCTCCCCCTTTGGCATTGATGGCAACAAAGGCACCTGGACTCTTTTCTCCCCCTTTGACATCAATGTCAAAGAACACATTCTCCCCCTGAGCTGTTGCAGTATTTTTAGGAGGTATCAGATATTAAACCAACACAAACTCCCCCTGACATGATGGACTCTCTTATTTGAGGCCTGCAAAATATTTGTATCTAAACCAAAGTCTTCTCCTTCTGATTCTTGGACCTGTTCATCTTCAGCTTCCACTGTATCCTCTATAGAATACCCAAAATTGCTCACCTCTCTTACTGGGACTCCTTCATCAACCTTTTCTTTTCATAACTGGATGACTCCCCCTGTCACTGTTCTCTCTCTACTTCTGACTGCTTTCCCCCTTTGTTCCTAAAAGGTTAGCTTTCCCTGACAAGGTCTTTCCTCTTGTTATCTTTACAACGTGTCATGTATATCATTTTTTAAAACACAATGATGTTGTTGAAGATGCTATTGTCGTACTGAAACATTGTGTAATTGTAGCTTGTACATTTTAAATAACCCTTGGATCTCCCCATTGATTCTCATCGATCTCTATTACTGCAATTTCATTTTTCTTCCATGATGCACACAATCCAAGGCTTTTATGACCATATTCAATCACAAGAAAAAACCGCTACAACCACTCTCATACCTTCTTTTATTTTTCACAGACGAAGGACCTCTATAAAGTTTCTTAGGAGTACTGATTTCTTCCTTGTTGTATCCAATACCAGATTTGTCATTTGGTGATCTTTTACCATCCAAGAGCTTATCTAGGGTCATGGAGTTGTTTAAGAACTTGCTTTGGGTGTTTGACTTCTCAACCTTCAAAACTTCAGCTTCCATCTTATGACATGATTCTTCTTCTGCTTCTTCCATGGGATAGATGCTAACTGAACATTCTTTTATTGTATATGTGTCTTGTTCTTTATTTGTAGGGGAGGATTCACTCTCAACATTGTTGTTTGTCCTTATGCTTTTAGCCACCACTTGTCCTGAGTTTATAGACTTTATCTTACAATCTTTGGAAAGGACCACCTCTTTACATCCTCTGTCACAGATTTGACTTATATTGAGCAAATTATGTTTCATCCCATCTATAGAAAGATCATCCTGAGAATCTCCTTTTCCATTATTTAAACTCACCATCCCTTTATCCTTGTTTTTACCTGGTTCATCATTTTCAAGGATCACATTTCCTGTTTTGATTTTGCTTATAAGCATAAGCCTATCCTTTTCTCTAGTCATGTGCTTGGAACATCTACTATCTATATTCCAGGGGTTCTTTTGTCTTTGAGACAACAACACTAATCCACACTTATCACTTTCTTTCTTCTTCCAAACCTTGACATTTTCAGCAGAGGAATTCAAATCTGATTTATAGTTCTTTAAGCGACAATCAACATCTTTATGTCCATAGTTATGACAAATGTAGCATTCTGGTTCATTGATTAAAGAGTCAAAACGATTGTTATGCTTAACCTGTGTCCTTTTCCCAGCCATCAAGTGATTTGCAATCTGTGGAGGTATTTTACTTGGGTGTTTCATTCACTGTTGTGGTAGATATCTATACCTTGAATGTCTTGCTTGCTCATATCTAAATTTTAAAGAATAGTTTACAACTTTGTGACCAAAGTTAGAACAAAAAAAGCAATATCCATAGAAAAATCCTTGGTACCTGGAAAATGGTTGTCTTCTTAGAGAAAGTCAATTTCTTCCATGGTGATGATTTCCTTGAGCAGGGAGTGCATTATTTCTTTGTTCTACAGATTCAGTCTGTGCACCTTTTTCTTTACTCCTCTTGGGCGGTTGATTGTCTTCCTTTGTTTCTGCAGGTTTGTTGTTGTCATTGGTTTTAGATTTGACAAACTTGATGGGTTCTTTGTTTCTTGGTTGACCACTACTTGATGCCTCTTCATAACCCAAACCAGTTTTCAGCTTTGGATTCCTTTGCTGATTCAAAATGGTGGATAATCCTTCCGAGGCTTTGATACTTGACAGATTCTAATGATACAAGGCTTGAAACTTCTCCAACACTTTCCTAGTTTTCACTACTTCTTCTTCCAGAGCTTTACATCTTGCATTCTTTTTTGATAACTGTTGTTTCAGAATGTCCTTGATTTTCTTTGCCTCTTCTAATTCCACTTTTAGCAAGGCAAAGTCTTCATCAAGCTGATTACTGTCTTTCTCGAACTGTATCAACAATTGTTTTTGCTTTCTCTTATTAAGCCCAAGTCTGTCAATCTCTTCCAAAGCACTGATCAAACTCTCTTTCCAAGTCAACCACAACTTCTTCATCATTATCATCACTTCTTGTGCTTTTATTATCATAATCCTCTTTGGCCATAAGCATGAATTCATTTACCTTATCTTTACAGGAAGAGTCACTATCAATGTCTTTTGAGGAGTCATCATTGTTTACACATAAACTTTTCTTTCTATCAAATCTTTTGGATTTGTACTTCTCTTCACCTTCAGAGTTTTGTTCCTTCTTCTTGTGTGGACACTTATTTGAAAAGTGACCTATCTTACCACAGTTAAAACATTTGAGGGGAAGCTTACCTTGATATTTTCCTGATCCTTTCTTTAACCTTCTCACAAATTTTTCCTCAATATCATCTAAATCTGAATCAGTATCCTTGTTTGCTTTAAAAGATGTTTCTCTAGTAATGGATTTATCTTTGTTGATTCTCATTTCATATGTAGTTAAATTTACTAGGAGTTGATCAATGGACAAAGTTTTAAGGTCATTTAGTTCTTCTATTGCAGAGACTTTTGGATTAAATTTATCAAGCAAAGATCTTAAAATCTTCTGAACTAAAATTGATTCTTCAATCTTCTCACCAAGACCCTTCATGGCATTCACAAGTTCTTCAACTCTTAAAAAATA